>JAKOGQ010000729.1:0-50000 GCA_022457205.1 Saccharum spontaneum
CAACGTGAAGTCATCCCTATGCAATAAACATAATTCGCAACAAGGACAATTCATTAGTTAACATTTGTTAATCAACTTCAGGGACTATGTTGTCCGAGGTTAAATCCCCAACAAGTTGCAATTCAAATAATATTTTCAAGTAAAATATAATACACATGGAGAAAAGAAACATTGTCAGGCATAAAAGCGAAAGTAAAAGAGATAAGACGATATACAATAGGATAACTAGCAATTTAGAACATGGACAAAATACAAGTCCCAGTTGAAAGCATCACACTCTGTATGGTATAGATGGACTAAGGTTTTGTTGGCTTGCGTTGCTGCTTATTGTCAGTAGTGCAAGTAATGGGAGAACTAGGCCCGATCATCTGAAAGATAAATCGAATTGGTGGAGAGCTCGATGTTGGTTATCCAAAGGGCTCCGATCAGGAGGTTGAAATCCCTTACAATTACTACAATACCACTGCTCCATTGGCTATCAACTGTACCCAACATAACTAACCTCGTCAAGAAGGCTGCTTCCTGCATGTGAATTTGAGAACACAAACAAGAGCACAAAAAACACAATACAAAATTGCTCACGAGTTGGGGTTCTACAAACCAATGATGGTGAAGCCCTAGGAGTTCTCAATGGCAGATGTTACATTGTCCATAATATGGGGCGACCTAGGGTTGTTGGTGACCTATTAACAAGTTGGGCTTAAGGCCCCACATGACCCAAACTTTGGGAGAACACATTATTTTTATTACATAAAGTTTTACAACAAATTGAAACTAGGACTAGGACCATTAGAAAGATAACGTCATTATCTTTGCAACACATCAAAAACACCTCAATAGGACTACTTTAAAATGTCGTCTTGCTAAATCCAAACTGAACTTTAGCTTTGAGTTGTAGTCTTGAGGTCCATCCAACTTGACTTGTGTTCACAGCCAAATAGGACCGATTCACACAAAGTACACGCACCATACGGTTCGGCGTAGTACAACGGTCCGGTGCAACCATCTAGGTCGAGTTTGAGTAGAACTTAATTTTCATGTTTGATTTGAGTTAGTTTTTATAACGTATTCAGACTCTAACCCCCAGGATCGACCTGCCACCCTATAAATATAAATATTATGGACCATGACCAGACTCTAGATACTTCCAACCAAAGTGGTGCCATTCTGCTAGTTTGATCATGATGCAATGGTGCAAGTTTCAACGTGCTCGAAATTAGAAAATGAAACAAGAAGCACAGAGCTGCTTGAATGATGATCGACATACAAATATTGCCCTTAGAACAAAAACATATTGATAGCATGATTATCGCCCTTAGGATAAAATGGCCGATGAATTATTATTGATGATCATCCTTAGGCTAAACTAGCCTAGAAGAAAGTTTTTTTAAGTATGCAAGCTTTACTAAAAAATAGGCGAGGTGAGGGGGCATATTTTGACACTCAAAATTCGCCAAAGGAGGCTAGGTTTAGATTTTCTAAGAAGGCCGGTCATGTTGGGTTTCAAAGTCGGCTAGGCTGGGTTTGGTGACTTCTTCAAAATACAAAATGGACTCTATAGTTGTGTTCCCCTCATCGATAAGATCAAAAAAATATATAGATCGTTCAATTCAGAGTTTGTATGAAGAAATTGTTGTTCGAGGAAGATTCACCATGTAGAAATAGGCTAGGCTTAGGAAACATGCCGATTTCAATGTGGATTTGTTTCCTAGTAGGATAAGACTAACCACCTCCAGATCTATAAGAGGTCCACGACCGATTAAGGTATCCAATTGATGAAATTCATGGCATACAGTGATGTTCTGCGCACCTTAGTTTCTTCAATTCACACGTTAGCTTTCCCAACCCTCCATACACTGATGATTTGCGCTTCTCTCGGCAAAATTCGTGGGTGATCTAGGTGGTCTTGCTGACCCTAGGTTAACCCCATGTACTGCACCTCCCCGATGGGTCTTACCAAGAGACATTTGTGGGCCTTCGTGGCATTCCCTGCCAAAATTGGCTAGGTCGGGTTTCGCAGGCTCACTGGCAGCCGCCACGTTGCGTGGCATGTGCAATGTAGCATTCGAGGTGTGTGACTAGAATTCGTGTCAACAACTAGAAAGCAATATAGCCCTTTGGTTACGATGGTGAAACCATAACCTCTGGCTATGTTAAGAATCAAAACGCCAGGAAAGACATTGATCTTATGATCAAGACATGCTAAATAATACAAGATGATATGGGTGATATATAAACTCGACTTGAAACATTCTACTCAAGGTTGTGGCATTATTAGATGATAGTGAAAGGCATGTAGTTCACAGCTTGCGTACTAGTATGAGGCAGCATAGCCGCGTAGTGTTGTATCTATACTGACGGTTCATAGCCATGGGCTCACACATTTGTTTCTATTGGGTTCTGCTCTTTATGAGCCGCCTTTGGAAAAAAAACCAGGCATAGCAAAAACTGTTTCTATACTAGTATGAGGAATAACTTCAAAACACAAACCAATAAAGTTATTCCATTGAATTAGCAAAGGAAAATGATAATAAGAAGTGCATGAGGATAAGATGGTTCTGTTTTTTATCTAGCCCTTTGTGTCAGCTAAATAATTTTATATTATATCATGCCCTTTGTGCTGTAATTTAGCTAAATAATTGTATCACATTGATAGGTGCTTGTAAGAACAGAGTAATTTGGTTGCCAAGGTAATATTGTTTTTTTGGGTTAACCGTGTTCTAAAAATTATTTTTGAATATATATTGAAATTTGAAGCAATTTGGTTGCCAAGGTAATATTGTTTTTTTGGGTTAACCGTGTTCTAAAAATGATTTTTGAATATATAATGAAATTTGAAGCAATCCGAATGTTTAATTTTGATTGGTCAGATATATATGATCTGGTGATAACTCTAGGATGGTCGGTGATTGACATGGTAAGGATAACTCTAGGATAGTGTTTGGGTCAGTCCCATGTATCGTTATCTGTTTATTACAGTGTCGAGTGTTTGCGTTAAATCACATTTGTTTCTGCCTCCACCACAATCTCGGATCCCATGTAATCAGATACCGTACCATCCAAAATCGTTGGCCCTCGATCCCATGGCTGTGTAATTGCCTAATCAAACAGCAAAGCACCTATATATCGTCTTCGTTGCCGGATACCGCATCGTCGCCGCCCGTAGTGCCACGCCGCCATGGCTCCTTGGCGGCTGGCGCCCATAGTCTTCGTTGCTAAGTACTGGATCCTCGCCTCCCGTAGTCCCTCAGAGCCCACTGTCTTTGTTGCCAGGTACTGGATCCGCCTCACCTGTAGCGCCCACCGTCTTTGTTATCAGGTACTGGATCCTCGTCGCCCGTAGCGCTGCTCCGCCACCATAGTCCCTTGGAACCCACTATACGTCTTTGTTTGTTGCATTGCCAGGTAGGCAGGTACTGGATTGTCGCCACCGGCCGTGCTGCAGGC
This sequence comes from Saccharum spontaneum, assembly GCA_022457205.1. Lineage (NCBI taxonomy): Eukaryota > Viridiplantae > Streptophyta > Magnoliopsida > Poales > Poaceae > Saccharum > Saccharum spontaneum. Next base: position 3,448 of record JAKOGQ010000729.1, read on the forward strand.
CGTGGCCACCACACACGCCTCGTCGCGGCGTGCACGCTTAGGAAGCCCATGCACCTGCTGCAAGGACACCATTGGGGTGGGGAGTCTCCACTGTCCGAGGACGAAACATGAAGCACCCTGCAGCGGGAACACAAGCTACTGCAACGGTACACTTGTCTTGGCGCAGAGGCTCCTGTTAGATGATATGTAACTCTCGGTTACTCAATCTAGAGTCAATGTACTCCCTAGAATAGATTAGTGGCTAGGACAACTTAACTCATGTATAGGAGATCTTGTGGTTGCATGTTGTAGACATATTCTCCTTGTAGCACCTATTGTAATGGGCCAACCTCCAGAGGGTTTTTCTCTGGAACTATAACACGCAACCGAGGGGGGCCTAGGATCGGCACCTCGTTCTCTCAACTTTACATGGTATACAGAGCCAATTTTTCCCTACGGAATTGATCGAATGGCGGCTTCCTCTTCCACCGCCACTCCGGGGTTCATCTTCGGCTTCCTACCTCTAGCCAACGAAAAACTCACCCGTGGCAATTACTCTATGTGGTATGCCCAGGTGTTATCCACACTCAAGGGTGCTCAGCTTTTCGAGTACACCTTGCCCACGGCGGCGCCACTAGCAGAGTTCACTGAAGGAGCGCTTGACCCTGCCACCGTCAAAAGAGGCGATCCGGTGCCTAACCCGGATCATGCGAAGTGGGTGTCTCGGGACCAAATTGTCCTGAGCTACCTGTTTTCATCACTCTCCAAAGAAGTCTTCGCGCAAGTCTCATCATCGAAGACGGCGGCTGAACTTTGGAGCGCGATCCAAGATCATCATGCATCTCAGGCTCGCGCACGCGTGATCTCCACAAGGATGGCGCTCGCCTCGGCTACCAAAGGTTCGTCCACTGTAGCCGAATATTTTGTCAAGATGAAGAATCTCGCTGATGAGATGGCATCAGCGGGACGCAAACTTGAAGATGAGGAACTTGTTTCTTATATCCTCAACGGCCTCGGAGATTACTTCGACGGCCCGGTGTCTGCGATCTCTGCACGGGTTGAACCGATTACGGTCGCCAAGTGCTATGCACAACTAATGGCTTATGAGCAGCGCAAGGAGATGCACGGCGGGGGCTCTCAGTCCTCCGTCAACACCGTCACCAAAGGAGGCAGAGGCGGCAACTACTCCAACAACAACTTCCGTGGCCGTCGTGGCCGCGGTGGCCGCGGAGGTCCTGGTCGCAGCAATGGTGGGCGTGACCATGGCAAGAACTTCCTGGCTGGTGTGTTTTGCCAGATCTGTGGCATCGAGGGCCACATGGCGCCTCGTTGCTACAATCGCTATGACGAGCGCTACACTAGACCCCCACAACACCAGCAGAAGAGCGCATCCTCCGCGACTACGTCATTGTACGGGGTGGACACAAACTGGTACATAGACTCTGGCACTACAGATCACATTACCAGTGAGCTTGACAAGCTTACTATTCATGACAAGTACTACGGCAACGACCATGTGCATGCTGCAAATGGTTCAGGTATGGAGATTTCCCATGTTGGTCATTCTACTTTGCAATCCCCACATCATAAAATTCATCTTCGTAATATCCTACATGTTCCTAGCTCCAATAAAAGTCTTGTCTCTATAAATTGCTTGGCACGTGACAATGATGCTTTTGTTGAATTTCATCCTACTCATTTTTGCATCAAGGAGCGGGCGACCAAGAAAACACTCCTCAGCGGCAGATCTGAAGGAGGACTCTACCCTCTCAAGCCCCTTCAGCATCCAGACTTCGAGCATAAACAAGCACATGGCATTGTCAAACCCACAACATCTGTGTGGCATCATCGTTTAGGACACCCATCAGCTACTAGTTCAACAAGTCCTTAGTAGTCATCAAATTCCCTTTGTTAAGGATTTAAATAACCATGTATGCGATGCATGTCAACAGGGCAAAAGTCATCAGTTGCCCTATCCAAAATCTACTAGTGTGTCCAGTAGTCCATTGGATCTTATTTTTTCCGATGTTTGGGGACCTGCCCCGACCTCTGTTGGTCGATATTCCTACTATGTTAGTTTCATTGATGATCATTCTAAATTCACTTGGATTTATCTCTTAAAACATAAGTCTGAAGTGTTTGCTCGTTTTCGTTAATTCCAAAGCCTTGTTGAGCGTCAATTTGATCATAAAATTCGTGCTATGCAAACAGATTGGGGAGGAGAATACCAATCCTTGAATTCATTTTCAAGCAAGTAGGGATAGCACATCACGTATCTTGTCCTCATACTCACCAGCAAAATGGATCCGCAGAACGTAAACATTGACACATTGTCGAAGTTGGCCTCACCCTTCTTGCTCATGCCTCCATGCCTCTTAAATTTTGGGACGAGGCCTTTCTTACTGCTGTCTTTCTCATTAATCGTTTGCCAACCAAAGTTCTCCAAAATAAAACCCCTATTTTTCGCCTCCTTGGTGAAGAACTAGACTACACCTTTCTTAGGACCTTTGGTTGTGCCTGCTGGCCTCACTTACGTCCATATAATACGCGCAAGCTCCAATTTCGTTCTAAGCAGTGTGTCTTTCTTGGATACAACAACATGCACAAGGGCTTCAAGTGTTTAGATCCCAAGGAAGGGCGTGTCTACATATCTCGTGATGTGATTTTTGATGAGCACGTTTTTCCTTTCGCTCATCTCCATCCTAATGCTGGAGCAAAACTCTGCACCAAACTTTCCTTGTTACCTGATATCCTCCACAATTCTTCTTCTATTTTTGGGATGCATGGTTGCATGACAAGTATGCGGATTCTCCTAACCGAACTAATACTTTGCCTTGTGAAGATGTCATACTGTCGCATGCAGGTGCAAATTTGGAGACCAATGCGCAACATGCGGAGGAAAACAGACCAGACTTCCATCCACGGACGCCATATTTCATCGTGCATGCACCTAGCGCAGGATCTGTGCTGGCGCAGTTGTCGGGACAGTTGGTGTCCGCAGCTGCTCCTGGTGGATTTTCCATAGCCGAGATCGGTTCAACGTCGCCTCCTGAAGCCATGGACATGCCACAAGTTGATCCCAGCAGACCGGCTGAGGTAGATTCGCCTGCTGCGTCTGGCTGCATCTGCCCGGGGATCAAGTGCCAGCGCTGATGGATCCCATGCACATGTAGACCCGCCTGTGTCTGCACCAGCTCATCGTCCTGTTACACGACTACAACAGGGTATTTCCAAACCGAAGGTCTTCACCGATGGCACCGTGCGCTGGGGGATGATCTCTACCTCATCTTCAGAAGAACCAGCCACAGTTGATGATGCGCTCCATGATCCACGATGGGTAAAGGCAATGGATGCCGAACATGATGCCTTACAACGGAATAAAACTTGGCATCTTGTTCCTAAATCGAGAGGTAAAAATGTGATCGGATGCAAATGGGTTTACAAAGTAAAGAGAAAATCGATGGATCGATTGATCGGTATAAAGCCCGATTGGTTGCCAAAGGTTATCGGCAACGATATGGACTTGATTATGAAGATACATTCAGCCCGGTGGTCAAATCAGCAACCATGCGTCTTGTTCTCTCTGTGGCTGTGTCTCGTGGCTGGACCCTGAGACAACTCGATGTACAAAATGCTTTCTTGCATGTCATCCTTAATGAAGAAGTTTATATGGATCAACCACCGGGTTACACAAGTCAACTTCATCCAAACTATGTGTGCAAGCTTGATAAAGCCATCTATGGGTTGAAACAAGCTCCACGGGCTTGGTATGCTCGTCTTTGTGCCAAGTTGGTGGCTCTCGGTTTTGTCCCATCTAAAGCTGACACTTCTCTATTCTTCTACAACCGAGGGAAGCATAGTATCTATGTTTTGGTCCGTGTTGATGATATTATTGTTGCTAGTTCCTCTCAAGATGCAGTTGGTGCTCTTCTTGCTGATTTACAAAAAGATTGTGCCTTGAAGGATTTGGGAGATCTTCACTACTTCTTGGGGATAGAAGTCAAAAGGAGTAATGGATCATTGATACTTAGTCAAGGGAGGTATGCAACTGATATTCTGAAACGTTCTGCAATGGATAAATGTAAACCCATAGATACACCGTTGTGCAGTACAGAGAAGCTCAGTGCAATTGAAGGAAGTACCCTTGGAGTAGATGATGCTACTAAATATAGAAGTGTAGTCGGTGCTCTACAATACTTAACCCTTACACGACCAGATATAGCCTTTGCCGTTAACAAAGTGTGTCAGTTCCTGCATGCTCCAACCACTACACATTGGAGTGCTGTGAAACACATTTTGAGATATATTAGTGGGACTCTGAATCTTGGTCTTAAGATTGGAGTTTCCAAGTCTATGTTGGTCAGTGCATTTTCTGATGTAGACTAGGCAGGTGATGTTGATGATCGTCGGTCAACAGGGGGTTTTGCTGTTTTTCTTGGGAATAATTTGGTCTCATGGAGCGCAAGGAAACAACCCACTGTGTCACGAAGCACAGAAGCAGAATACAAGTCATTGGCCAATGCTACAACTGAGATGATGTGGGTGCAAAAGTTGTTAACTGAGCTCAGAGTACCTCATCCTCCCATGGCTTGGTTATGATGTGATAATCTAGGTGCAAAATATCTCTCTGCTAATCCTGTGTTTCATGCAAGGACTAAGCACATTGAAATTGATTTTCATTTTGTTAGAGAGAGAGTTGCACAGAAGTTGCTGGACATCAGATTCATTGCCTCAGGAGATCAGGTGGCCGATGGATTCACAAAGGCCCTTCCTCGTGTCAAACTAAGAACTTTTAGAAACAATCTTAACCTTGTTTGTGGCTAAGATTGAGGGGGAGTGTTAGATGACATGTAACTCTCGTTTACTTAATCTAGAGTCAATGTACTTCCTAGAATAGATTAGTGGCTAGGACAACTTAACTCATGTATAGGAGATCTTGTGGTTGCATGTTGTAGACATATTCTCCTTGTAACACCTACTGTAACGGGCCACCTCTAGAGGGCTTTTCTCTGGAACTATAATATGCAACCGAGGGGGGCTAGGATCGGCACCTCGTTCTCTCAACTTTACAGCTCCTGCATCGCAGGGTGAAGTCGATGGCAGCTAGCCTTCTGGTTTTGCATTCACATACGTGACGTCGTGGAAACCAAACAAAACCAGCCTTCTGATTTGTTACATTGTTATCATCATCAACCGCTTCTTAATTGCATTGGTGTTTGCGTTACAATTTTTAGGTAGGAATGCAAAAGCGCCGTAGTCTGCTGGTCCAAAACTAGACTACTTGTGCAAAAGTACTTGCATTGGGGTAACTATACCTGAACAGATTTCAGAATATAATGACACAGAAACATTGATGCCAAAATTAATTGGTGAGGAGCTGATTTGTGGTAAAAAGCATGCACGCTGTGATGATCACTTGCATGGTCGAAGAGGAGTGCCGGAAGAAGAATGAGAGTGGCGATAAATAACCAAGAAGATGTACGCAGTAATGCACCAACAAAATATGGACACTGTGACAAAATTGACTCTGGCAAAATGGCGGACCGGACTTGTTGCTAGACCGGCCGGGCAAGGACATCGGATCCTCTCGAGGAGCGCTGCTGACATGCGCCACACACATACTTGAAGTCTCTCGATCGATCATGCATCTCTTCTGGCACGTATATATATTCAAGTCCAGGGTGCACCGTACGTACGTGCACGACAATACGTATTACTAAGCTGTTCCTGGACCAGACGACGAATTCATTTGGCAGCTACTATACGTAGCTACCTGAGCACATACGACTTGTAGCCCTGTCACCTTTGGCTTTTTCTGTTCATGCATTTTGAAATTTCAGGTAGTAGCTGGGATATGATCGATGTGCCCTGTACTGCACGGCCGAGTGGATGGATCCATATGTGCGTGGGACGGACACGGCGGTCCCGGCCGGCTGTCTCGTTCTTCAAACATCCAGCATGTATACGGCTTACAGAAATGCATGTGTACCACGAGCAGCAGCTAGCGATGGACGGCGAAATTAAGGCTCAGACGCAAATTAAGTCGCCACAGTACTCCAGATCTAGGTAGCTAGCTACTGATCCATCTGTTGCTGTTGCTGTTGCTGTTGCTGCTCGAATGTCTTGTTTAGTTCGTGAAAGAAAAATTTTTAGGTGTCACATCGGATGTTTCATGAGACATTAGAAGGGGTTTTCAGATACTAATTAAAAAAACTAATTACATAACTCATCTGGAAACATCAAAATGAATTTATTAAGTCTAATTAAGCCGTCATTAGCACATGCCTGTTACTATAGCACTTAAGGCTAATCATGGACTAATTAGACTTAAAGGTTCGTCTCGTGGTTTCCAATCAAACTGTGCAATTAGTTTTTTTCGTCTACATTTAGTACTCCATAAATATATGAATATATCAAACGTTCGTTGTGATAAGGTGAAAAATTTTTAGGTGGGAACTAAACACAACCTATCAACCTCGCACCTAACTAGTTGCTGACGAATCGTCGCCATGGTGTCCAACAAAAGAGTTATATGAGTCGGCGCAGGGGATAGATAGGAATAGGAGAGATAGGACCATGCAGGCCGGCCGGACAGGGAGTCCTATCCATCCAGGCCCAATTATCTGCAGTGCAGCCGTGCAGGTGCAGCTCGCCCCACATGCATTGATAGACGACGATGATGGTCTGGTCTGGTCTGGGTTTGTTAGGCTGCACAGCGTCGTTGTATGTGTTACTCCTGTGGCAACCAATCTGGAGACGCCGGGTCTTGATGAGCGTCCTTGTTGCACGCACGACCTCACAGCCACTGGTGCGCAACTAATAAGCTGGGCCTGCACCTGCGCGCGACTGGGCACACGGCAGGCGAGCGGGGCAGCAGAACGTACTGACAGCCATGAATGCCCTGACGTCGAGCGCACAGCTACCTGCCGGCCGGCGGCTCTGATTGCATTGCATTGCATGCGTGCGTCCACGCGCAAGTCGTCGAGTCGATAGATCCATCTCTTCGGACACCGCCGGGACCGTGGACGTTGGGCTTTCAGTGTGAGAGAGATCGATTCAGACGAGATGTCATGTGTTGCCGAGCGAGCAGCCGAGGCGGCCAGAGGCCTGGTCGATCGATCGATCCAGCGGTCGCGCTCCGGTTCAGGCTCATCAGCCGCGCGCGGCCGTCGACGTCACCGCGGCGTTTTGCCGCCTTCAATTCGTTCCCGGCCGGTGCCGGCTGACGCGTGAACGTATCAGTCGCGGAGGCAATCCCTCAAGTGAAGCCGGACGTACGCGCGCGTGCAGGCGGTGTTTCCAAACCCAACCCCGACCGCGACCACGACCAGCAGGGTCAATTCAACGGCCACGCCCTGCGCTCTACTCCCTCCGTCCCTAAATATCTGTCGCTTTACGCTTCCCGAGATACAATTTTAATTAAATATATATTAAAACATATTAATATTTATAGTATATAATTAGTATCATTAGAAAGATCTTTGAATCTAGTTTTTTAATAAATTTATTTGGAGATATAAATTTTGTACGTATTTTCTACAAATCGAGTTAAACTTGTGGACACAAAAACCAAAAATTGACACTTAATTGGGGACAGAGGGAGTATCTGCATGCATTGGGGGAACTCGTCGTACGTCTTCTTGGCGTGCCCGCACGCGGTTGTGAAGACGCGACCACCGATCGATCAGGCCGCGCACGCACGCCCTGCATGCGTACAACCCTGACCGGCAGTAGTGGAAAGGTCGTTGCTTGTTCCACGCAACCACCACATACGGCCGGCCAGTCAGTTATTTGGAACAGCTACCACTGTTGGATCTCCATTCAAAACTGCATTATGCGGGCTTCCTGTTTTTTTCTGTCAGGAGGCCATATCTTTTTTTTTTTGACGAAAGAAGAATTATATTATATGATAGCTGGGTACATCAACACATTATAAGCACTCTGGATTACAAAATAGTACCCACGCTGTGAATAGCACAACTCAAAACCTAACCTGTTAAATGTTTTGCAGTATGGATGACCGTACAGACAAACACTCGACAAATGGCCTGAGAACAAATGTCCAACGAACAACGGCCAACATTCCTGTAGGCGGAATTGAGGAACTTCTTCTTTCTGGTGTCTTCCTTCTTCTTCTTTCTGCCACCGAAGAGTGAGGAAGACTGATCTGAAAATTATTCTCCCTAGTCCTTCATCGTGGCCAGATCTAACCACAACAAAACGGAGAAAAGACCGGAGAAAATTATTCTATGACGGCGACATCATCTCCGCCTTGATGCCGTCGTCCGGAAACCAAAGTCTCCATGTTGTCATGTCGATGAAGATGCTGACGTCGATGTTGTCACTCTCATCTTCAACGAAGCCACCATGGAGAAGACGATTCCACCCTTCTCCTTCACCGTCAACAGAGATGAGGAGAAGAAGAAGATAAAACTCCAGTCCCAAGTAATTTGGCATAGAGAGACGCTAACCCTAATGACTCGATCTACTAGGAAAAAACTTTTTTAAAAACAATGGATCCCCACTCCCTTCAGTCCCCGGCGAGATGCCGGAGGAGAAGGGAGGAGGACCAACGGTGGTGGACGACGGGGGCGGCTGCTGCGGCGACGGCGGCGGCGCTAGGGCTATAGGCGGGCACGATACTAGTCTATACATACGTATCAGGAGGCCATATCCATGGCAGTTGCTGGTGACTTTGGTGAGTCATGGCAAGTTGGATTAATTAATCGCTCTCTCCGCTCCAAATGAATGAATGATCGATCGGTCTATCTTAGTCTAAGTTAAGGCCTTGTTTAGTTCCCAAATTCAACACCCAAATTCCACTATGCAAAAAGAAAATTCCCATCACATCAAAATATCGACACATGTATAGAGTACTAAATGTAGATAAAATTAAAAACTAATTACACAGTTTTGTTGTACTTTGCGAGACGAACATTTTGAGTCTAATTAATCAAAATTTGGACAATTTTTACCAAATACAAACGAATTGGTACAGTGCGCATTTAATGCGCACTGTACCAATTCGGGGCTGCCAAATCCGGAACTGAACACGGGCTAAATTTCTTCGAAGTTGACTGAGTTTATAAAAAAAATATATTAACACTATCTAGTACTCCCTCAATTCCAAATTATAAAAGGTTTTGGCATTTCTAAAATGCGAAAACGTCTTATAATTTAAAACGGATAGAATATCTACGTGATCAAATAAGGTAAAGCTACCTATGCCAAAGAGTGAGGGATCAAATTGAAATGGAGGCAGCCAAAAGGAAGATATAATGCATCAGCGGTTTCAAACAACTCCTATGAAATTTAGGTCGATCTCTGTCCAATGTAACAACCTAACTTATAGTATGTCAGAGAGGGTCTGAGCTTCCATATAAATCTTTACTGACCCCTTAGGGCACCCGAAGGCATGTTTCATCGAACTTTTTCTCTACCTTAATATAAAGACGCGCAAACCTTTTGCATGATCGAGAAAAACAACTCCTATGAACGTAAATACAAACACATATAAACATATATGGCCATTGGTTATCATTAAAATAGATAAGGTGTTAAAATGTTCTAAGGCTTGCATGGACCTTTACCTTTCTGCTAAGCTAGCTTTATTCTGCCCCCTGTACATTTCGGTCAGTCATGCACTTCTTCCTTCGAGGTATCCACGTGCTGGGTCCAACAGCTATTAGTTCTTGACAGCATTTCACGTTATTTTCTTTGTACTCTCTCTGTCGCTTTTTATCTGTCATTCTCACTTCTCGAGAAGTTAAACGAACTTAACTTTAAATAAATATAAAATAAATTACTAATATTTATAGTACATAATTACTATCTTGTGTGTATGTAATAAACAATAAAACAATTAATCATAACAAGTCTATTTTTCGCTATTTTGTGATTTTTTTGCAATTGAGGTCCTGTTTGGATGCACTTGCATTCACATCAATCCACATGTGTTGAAGTGGATTGAGATGAAAATTAGTTTAAATTCCACTCGAATGCACTTCCACACATATTGATTGAGGTGAATATGTGTCCACTGCATTTTTTCCGAGCTGGCAGCCGTGTATCTGCCCGTGGAGGCCAATTGACTGTGGATTTTACAAGCTTGTAGCGCATTTAAATGTGACGGGACTTGGTGGCCAATCTCGTCGTCGACAAGGTTCCCGTGACGGGCTTTGCTGTGGTACCTCCAAATAACTGTAGATCGTTGATCTGGATGTCTTTTATCACATATTACTTCATAGGAGGTAATAGTTAAATTATATATTTAATTATTTTTTTGGAAGGAAATGAAGTGTCAAATTGTCTATTTCTTTTTGGAAAGTTTGGTACTGATTTTTCTTTACGTGATGGAGAGTCAACAACGATTTTTTAACGTGACGGAGTCACAGAGGTGTGTATAGTACAAGTAATCTTTTTGGAACATGATATAGGTACGTTTTTTTAGAATGTGATATACACAAACGTGTGTACAACTACTAGTATTCGTTTTTTTTCCTGACGTGACAGTTATGGTGTAACACTTTTTAAAAGATCCTCTCAGTTATGTAACATAATTTTAATTGTGTTAGCATAATATATACACTCAATTATGTAACATGTTAGCATATAACATATTTTAGATCGCCAAAGTTCATGACTAAATAATTAACCTGTTCATTTCGAGATTTCTGGATCTTCGCTGATTGATGGGTTCGCATGTTCGGAAAGCTTTGCATGCAAAGGAACAAACAAGGAAGGGGCATGCGCCCACCCATGTGTCTCCATGATTTGAGGATTTAAGATCTTTTTTTCTAGATTAATTAATTAATTGATTAATTTTAAAAAATCAATGGCTCAAATTTGTTTGAAGTATTACCTCTCCTAAGACTGTCCGCAGTGGCATACTCTAAATAATACTCTAAAGCTTTAGAGTATGAATATAGAGTAAAAACTGCTGCACTGGATACTCTAAAACGATACTCTATCATTTCTCTCACTCTATATTTAGAGTAGTACAGTGTTTACTCTATAGTGCGCAGTGGCGGGCCCTACTAGCTAAACCAAAGAAAAAAATGCTATAACTCACAAACCAAAAATCCAAATTAAATTTCGATTGCACCATTAAATTCGTCTCAATAAATCCTTCAAAACTAGATCACTTATGGATATATTTAGATAAAGTGATAAGTGGGTCCCACAGTAGATAGAGTGGATAGAGGATGATATAGAGGATGAATGGGTGCGGGAAAATTGAGTATAGAGGAGAGAATCTTGCTGACTAGGACGTATAGAGGATGAATATAGAGGACCATGAGTACGGATAGCCTAAGAAGTAAAGAGTGTACCGTACCATTGCCCTCCCGTGACGGGACTGGTAATGGCACCAGCTCGACGAGCCGTGGTGTTTTTGATGATGGAGAGGTGAGCAGCAGGCAGGCTTGTGCGGTGGAGCGAATGGTGGCACGGCCAGCCGAGGCCAGGTTCAGCCGGAGCCGGGCGAGGTGGTCTGGGCCTAGCTCACCTGGAGATCGGCGGAGTCTGGGGTTCATGTAGGTTCGTAATCGTTCGACTCGGAGGACGGAGGGAGCATCGATGGCGGCGGCAACGTTCGGACGGCTACGATGGTGAACGCGTGGAACTTGCGAGCGTGTGACAGCAGGAGGTCACGAGGAGATGAGCAGGCGGCTGGGCCGTGGCCCGTGGGGTGGCATCACGATAGGCGAGCTCAGCCCATTGGCGGCAAAAGGTCTGAGGGCGTAGATCGCGGTACAGGGACGGCTTCGGTTCAGAGCTCGCCCGCTCGTGTGAACTCTGAAGTCATCGATTTCAACGTCGAAATCACTCGATTTCACATGTGAACTCTCGTTAAAGAAAAGTTTTTGGGGAACTGTAGAATTAAAAAGTTTCGTTTAAACAATATAATCGTTTGAGAAATGGTTTGTGAAATCTTTAGCTCTGAAGCATTGTCGATTTCATTGTTTTCAGGACTGAACTGCAGAGCTCTTTGAGTTTGTTTGATTTAGCATACTTTAGCTCGAATTTTCTAATTCAAATCAAGTTTAGATTTCATAACCTTTCATGTGACCCCCATACTGACTCTACCACTTTTAGTTCGGCACTTGGGTAATTTTATATGAAAAATTTCGAGGAAAACTTATGTCAACACGTGCACTTGAACTGTTTTTCAGAGACTTCCTAAGGGTGGTTGACAGTATACTTTTTGTGCCAACTGGTGCACTTTAAGGGCTTGGAGGCTCTGCTAGGTACTTTAGTGTAAATGCTTTACATTCATAGTTTGGGTAGTAACATCTCTATGTAAATTAGCTCTTTAGCACTTGGGGTGGTGTGGCTTCTAACCCTGTGAAGCTGCACATTTACACTGTAAATACTCTTGTAATTACTTTGCTCTCCTCTTATCAATGAAAGCCGGCAACGGATCATTCGAAAAAAAACTGGTGCACTTTCAATCGTCTGTACAGTGCTTGCACCTTTCTTGTGCCACAATTAGGCATTTTCGGACTTGCACAACTTTCTCTTTGGAGTCTTTTACAAGGTCAGATCCAAGGTACTCTATTGTTTCCAAATTATAAGTCGTTTAATTTTGACTTTTTTGGTACGTAGAATTTGTTATTTATCTATACATACGTTATATCTAGATTTATAGCAAAATGGATGTAAAAATGTCAAAGTGACTTATAATTTAGAACGGAGGGAGAAACTCCATTATCCCATCTCAGACCAATTCAAATGAGCTTGATAATTTCTTCCACAGAAATTTAAAGCATTACATCCTTAAGCTTGCTTGATAACTATTGTTATATAAGCAAACATAGAAAAAGGCAAGCATATGTCCCAATTTCCCCCACACACAATTACACAAGCTCCCAACATGTCTTCTAGAAATTGATTTACTCTCTCCATTTGATCTTGTGGAGCGCCTCACAAAATTTTGTCGTAAATTGGGGGCCTCTAACTGCTGTTTTGGGCACTCCATGATAGCACACAATCTTCAATAATAGAGTTATGTGTATTGTACAAATAAATATGTGATCTTCACCGGTAGGAAGTGAGCGGATTTGATATGCCTATCCAAAATTACCCAAATTGAACTCTATGTGGATGAATTCCTCGGTAATCCGATAATGCAATCCATTCAGATATCTTCCCACTTCCATGATGGAATCGGCAAGGGTTTCAGATGGTTTGAGGTGTTTGGCCTTCAAACTGCAACATACATCATAATCTGCAACATATCGAGCTACCCAACATCTCATGTATGAGAGAATTTCATATGTATATTGCTTCCCAGGTGAATGGAAAACAAAAACTCATGTGCCTCATCCATGATTTTCTTCTTGAGCTCAGTTTGGGAATCACTAACCTCTTCTTGAACCATAGCACCTTGCTTCTCACCATCCAAAGTTAACTACTTGTACTTTTCCTTAGTATTGTGTTCCAGATGTTGGTGTATTTTTTTTTCTATAACCTTAGTCATAGTTAGAGAGAACAAGTTTGACTTAAGAAAAAGCTAAAATAGGCTATGGTTTGGAACGGAGGGTGTACATCCACTTGATCTATTGTTGCTTTTTGTAGTATCATATCGAGCTTAGAACAATCATTAAGAGGTATAGGAACTTTAAATACATAGAACATCAAACAGTTCTTTGCGACAGAACAAACCTTGAAAATCTTGTTTTGACGATAACAAGCACATTAATTATCCAGCCAGAAAGATGGTATTGATGTTAATAAACAGCAAGATACTGAAATATTAATTGCACATTACTGATGAGAATATAATATAACTCCCCTAATGTTGATACGTAGAGAGAACTGAGAAGTTAACATCCAAATAGATGGATAGGAAGCAGGAAAAGTTGGAGAAGATACCATATCTAATACTAGCACGCACAGCTAGCTAGCTAGGGCAGATAGACAAGCAGGCTAATCATTTGCATGTGTTATCTGAAGAACTCTCGCCATGCCCTCCACCAGAAATGTCAACGCCGAACAGCTTGATGGCACGGGCCTCCACGGCATCTGCAATCGCTTCGGCCGTGCCTTCGTCTTGCTTCTTTGGCGTCTTCCTACAGTCGATGAGTAGCTGATTGTCCTGCCCACACACTGCCTTGGAGAAAGCTACAGTGTCGCCGGCTCGGAGGCCCTTCTCCCGCACGAAGCGGCTCCAGCCCTTGGTAAGCACGTAGCTCTGGCTGCTGTTCCAGTACGAATACCGGAACCGCCACACCTTGCCCTCGCCGTCCTCGAAGTTGAGGAGCACACCCTTGCCGGTGATCGTCTCTGGCCCGTGCTTCAGCGGGAAGTGCTTCTCCGCTTGCTGTTTGGGCACGACGAGACGGTTGAGCTTGCCAACGTCACTCGGCGTCACGACCTTCTCGAAGAGCGGCTTCCGAGCCCACGACGGCGTCGGCTGCGCGCGCGCGCCCATGCCACGGCCACGGCGCAGGCCCTGGCGCAGCTCGGCTGCGTAGGTGTGCTTCCGGAGCATGTCCACAATCTCCGACTTGGAGTGCGCCGCCAGGAAGGCGAGCTCACCTGCGGACACACGCTCCTCCGGGAAGTTGGTGATGGCCCCGCGACCGCGGAAGCGGACGGCAGCCACGTCGTAGGCGCGCGCGGCCATCTCCTCCTCCGGAAACGTGCCGAGCCACACGCGCGCGTGGCGGTCGTAGATCTGCGCGCCCCAGCGCCCGTTCGGCTGCGGCACGACGCCCTTGAACCTCGACGACTGGCGCGACAGCATCAGGTGATGCGCCGCCATCAACTCGTCGGCACCTGATCCTTAGCACGAGTTTGAGACTGCGAACTCCACCTCGGTGCTGGAATCCGTCGTCGTCGTCGCGTTCAACGTTGCGGCGGAGTTCCACGAGAAGGTCATACTGTGATGATGCTGGTACTACTATTTTGGTAGCTGCTAGCTCTTCTGTATGTATGACGTCGTTGGTTGTTGTGTGTGTGCATGTATATATTGATGAGGAGCTTGGTGTTTCTATTTTATAACTGTTTTTTTTTGTTTGATTGCGTTTATTTATGTTGGGGCCTGTGACTGCATTTTACTTGCTGTATGGATTGTTATTTTATGCTAATTAAAGAGATCACTTCCGCCTCTGTACTCTGTGCAGTAAGGCCAGTTTCGAGGTGCTTTCAAGACTCTCGTGTGTTAAAAATAGTGTAGACAAGATTTATCCTATAAAACTCATTTTATTTTATCATCTCTTTCGTCATCTATACTGTATGCCATATCAGCTTATTTAATGGTCATAAAACTCTTAGAAAACTCTTACTGAGATTGACCTAATGTATTATCATGAGTTTGTTAAGTCATCTGCATGGGTCGAAATTTATTTTTATTGTAAACCTAGCTGAATACATTAATGATAATAGTATTCACTATAAATTTGATCAAAGCTAAGCTAGTTTGATATGCACAAATCATGTATATAGTTGCATTTTTTGTGGATGGAGCAGGTATCTCGATGCCTCCGATACCACAATAGGTAAGTGCTGCAATTTTGGATTCAGGATCTTTCATGCTCCCTTAGTCCTTGTTATTTTTTATACATTTTAAATTTGTTTGAAGTTAAACTATTATAAATTTGATTAAATTTATAAAGAAAAATATTAACATTCATTATTATAAAAAACTATTTTTTAGAGACACAATATTTTATTTTAGACATAGCCTATAAGGGCCTCCGCTTGTGCTATATGCCAGTGGCACCACTATCTCGTCCTAACCCTAGAAATCAAATTTCTAGAGACAATCCATCTAAGACAAATTATACCTAGAAAAGCTGTTCTACAGACCAGTTTCAAAAATGGTCATCTTATTAAGTGGCCATTTCTAGAAATAGTTGCCACACATATAAAGATTAATATTTTTCATATGAAGTTGTATGAAGATAAATTTTATATCAAAATTATTGTAGGGCACCACGTGATTTAAAGCTTTATAGCTGACAACTTTTCATTTAAGATCATTTTTTACCCCAAGTATTTCTTATATTAATCAAATTTGAATATCAATCTTTACAATTTTTAACAACTTCAAATGGATACATGATTTATAACAAAGTTCATAGCGCTCGAAGAGATCTATGATTTTATAGTTGACAACCTTTTCATTTAATATGGTTTAGAGTGGCAAATATATAATACATGGTTTGGAGAGGTGAGTTCAAAGTAATAGCATCCGTTATCTAGACAGAAATGGGATGTGTAGATGAGATGGTAAAGAGGCTATACATGAAGAAAAATGATGATCATTGATATTGTTGATATTATTGTTTTTTTATAAATTTGGTTAAACTTAGAAAAGTTTGACTTAGAGTTCCTTATATCTTACGTCAGAGATAGTTTTCTTCCTTGCTTAGATAGGGACAAATAATACGTACAACACAAAAATTTACTCATAAAATACAATTCATACATACAAACATATTGTTTTGATACAATTTTGTTGTTGTATATTCTTCTACTCCCTTTGCCCTAAATATAAGAGATTCTAAGATTATCCTAAGTCAACCGTCCTATCCTATCCTATCCTATCCTATCCTATCCTATATATGTTTAATAGACATTATAATATTTATGATGTCAAATTAGCATCACTAGATACAATATGAAATATATCTTCACAATTTACCTTTCTAATGTGGTAGATGATGTTATTACTCATCTATATAAACTTGGCCAGATTTAGGATACGTTGACATAGCAACCTCAAATTCCTTTTCATGACGCAGAGATATTGTTGCTTGTTTCAAAATTTTAATTTCCTTACATTTTTCACTATCAAGCTAGCAAAGCACACATTATCAAGTTAGGGATGTTGGTGTGTCTAAGAGCCTTGGATACATTAAGTTTACTGGTGGAACTTTCTACCTTATTACTCATACGGGTTGGACCCTTGATGCAGCTCCCTATCAGTCTTTCAATTTGATATTAAGGGCTTACAAAATTTGGAGTTTGTATGATAAAATAAAGTGGCTTAAATATATGTGTTCGATCAAAATAATATCAAAATTTCTTAACCAAGCACTTTTAGTGTACCCACAACTACTCCTGCTCCATGATTGTACATGAGCTAGCTATGATCAACTACAGAAATTCTTGGAGCTGGAGCCATGGCTAAATGCCCTAAAAAATGAGTTTACAAGCAATCGGAGGTCACTTGAAACAAAGTAAACTTTTTTGAGAAATTACATATTGTTTGAATCGTATATGACTAATATCTATGAAGCCCTTTAGAATAAAGGATTAAACATCTAGAATTCAAAGGGAATGGCTTGTTCTGTATTTATGAACTTTGAGTCACAACCTTTTCTTTAAAAACTATTCCTCAATGTGTACCTCTCTTCTTTGATTCATAACCTCCTGTTTAGGTTTTTTATAAATCAAATATTTCTAGTTTTGACCAAATTTATAGAGAAGTCGAAGTTAAAGAAGTTTAATTTACAACAAAACTAAAATGGCATATATTGAAATAGAGAGAAGATTAATGGTCACTCTGTTTTAAATTGTAAGTCATTCAGTTTTTACTATGTATCTAGACATAATGTATATCTGGATGTGCAACAAAAGCTATATATCTAGAAAAGGCAGAACGACCTATAATTTAGGATGGACAACTAAGCACTATATATAAAAATCCTCATTTCTAGAGCTTTCTGTGTGTTTTTGTCCATAGGATAAGATACTGAAGCTCTATAGTTCTGTGTTTCGCCTATTTCTCTGCTTTGATAATTTCGTTGTTGAGTAGCGGTCCTCTAGGTGTGGGAGCAGACAATGCATAGGACAAAAGTGGTCAGAAATGAATGTAAACAATGCCATTACTATACATGCTTAGAGCAAGTATAAGAGTAGATTGTAAGTTGGTTGAATACTAAGATGGAGGAAATAGAAGATGAGAAAGAATGTAGGCGGACTGTAAGTTTACAACCAGCTTATGCACAGGATCTAAGAAACTTTATGAGAAAAGAAAGTTGATCATATATTAATAACGGAGAGCTATGTATTATATAGGTGGGCCAAGAGATGGACTCAAGAGATCTATACAACCAGATAGCCTTGCTCTTATGCAGCGGGGAGCTTGAGAAGCGAGGTGAAGAGACCCCATGGTTCAAGAGAGCTGGAGACAAGAATATTATTCCCAGTAGGCAGTAGACCAGTACTACGGCAAATGTGGGCAGGGGCCGGGGGTGTGGTCGCCACACGGTTTGCCAGAGTACACGTAGGACAAATTGTCCAGTCCACTTGCTTTCGCTCTTGTACTAGTAAATGTTACTCCCTCCGTCCACAAATATTTGCATTTTAGGTTTAGACACGCAAACCAAGATAGATAGGAAATGACCTTTTTACCCCTATAAACTATGGACACCTCTCAGTTCAACTTGATCGTCCTCGAAGCTTCATAAAAAAAAACATCAAAGAAACATGACGCCGGCGCTGGCAGAGACCAGGCATCTGGCGGGAGGGTGAAAACGGATCCGTGAATTGAACGAACGGGTAGCTTCTGGAGGCTCCGTCGATTTTTTTTTTCATTTTTTTCTCTTGACAAATTGTTTTTTTATATTTTTGGTCCCACGTGCTGGTAAAATCGCTGATGGTGGCCAGTACTTCTATGATGTGACAGCCTATGTGTGCAATATTTGTGGAAAAAATTTAAAACCTAAAGGTATAAATATTTGTGGACGGAGAGAGTACTGTTATAGGATACCAGTAGTAGGAAATACGCACCGTACCCCATCAAACGATGTGTAACCGGAAAGAGAGCAAGCAAGATTGCAAGAACCTGGGAAGAGCCTGTGACTGTATAGTAAAAAAAAAACTCGGCCTGCGGGGTACAGCCGCCCCCCAAGGTACAGACGTGGTGGCGGCGTTTCTCTCGACGTCCGCCTCGATCTCAACGACAGCCACCCCTAGCCCCACATATGTCAAATGGCTAGCGGGACGTACAGATCAGGGCTGTCGTCCACTCGTAAACCTGCATGCAGCAAGGCGGCCAATGAGCAATTCGGGACACGAACTTACGTCCTAAATTCCACTATAAAAAAAAAGATTCTCTATCATATCAAAATATCGATATATATATGGAGTACTAAATGTACCTGAAATTAAAAACTAATTATACAGTTTTGTTGTACTTTACGAAACGAACATTTTGAACCTAATTAATTAAAGTTTAGACAATTTTTACCAAATACAAACGAAAATCTACAGTGCACTACAGTGTTGCAGCAGTATTTTTCTTTGGGCACCCCGAACTAAACACGGCCGTAGTACCAACTTGCATTGCTCCGCGCGGGGGAGCACGTACGGGCACGGTGCATGCATCTCACTGCGCGCCCCCTCTTGGCGGCGGTGCGCTGCGGAGTAGCTTTTGAGACGCTCCGTACGGTGTCACATGCTCACAGTCACATTCAGCTCATAGCAAGCTAGGCCGCCCATGGTTTTATTAATTTCTTGGCTCCATCGACGACAGGACCGCAAAAATGGTCCACTTGCAGGGGCATCTCCTCCTCCACTTGTATGCGTGTTTGCTTTAGGGGTGTTTAGATCCAAAATATTTGAAATTTTGATACTGTAGCACTTTCATTTGTATTTAGTAATTAGTGTCTAATTATGGATTAATTAGGCTCAAAAGATTCGTCTCGTGATTTACAACCAAACTGTGTAATTAGTTATTTCTTTTACCTACATTAAATACTCTATGCATGCGTCTAAAGATTGATGTGATGGAGAAAGAGCGTAAAAATTTAGAATTTTGAAGGGAACTAAACACCCCATTAGTTTGGGAAATTAGACGATAAGCGTGCAGTTCATTGTCACACCTTATTATTCTTGCTATGCTATGAACAGGATGGTGTTGCCTCACTGAAAAGGATCACAGTATTTCCTCCGGATTTTTCATGTCATATTAGATTTGTCCTAAGTCAAACGTTCCTAACTTTAAACATTAATTTATTTTTAAAAAATATAGGTTAACAACAATATAAGATTTATGCTTTAAGATTCACTAAGAGAAATACTATAGATCGCCAAATTTAGAGTCTATATAAGAAAGTTACGACATACCTCGGGAAGATTAACCCTATGAAAGCCAGCTTCGCTATTCGTTACACCACCACCTCCATCTTTCGGGCACGCTACTCCTGTAAGTATGAATATGATTGTTTAAGTTTGTATGTTCATGTTTAGGGTCAAACCGTAATACTACTTGTAGCATAGTGGATTATTGTCTGACACATGTAATGTCTTCTCCTTTGTGCAGCCTCAATCGGTGGGTTCGAATAATCCACCTCCCGAGCCCTCGAATGATCCAGTTCATGGTACACCACAGTCTCAGTGGGGACCTTGGGGATCTGGGTAGTTGTCTTTCTATTTGTTGTTCACTTGGTGATGGACTTATGATTCACTAGTGTTAGTTATTTGGACTTATGATGCACTTATGGTTATATATGTTGTGATGCATCTGATCTATATGAGATATTTATGATGTATGTGAGATATATATGATGAATTTGATATATATGTGAAATATTATTTTTGTCACGATGGAATGTAAAAATTCAAAAAAATGGGGCGGTTATGGTCACTTTGTCGAGTGTAACACTCAGTAAAGGAAGCCTTTGCCGAGTGCAATCACAAAAACACTCGACAAAGCTGAGAAAAGCAAGCCAATTTTGACAAATTTTCCAACTTTGCCGAGTGCCAGGGAGGAAGGCACTCGGAAAAGAATTTTTAAAAAATTATCTCTTTGCCGAGTGCCAGGCACAGGGGTACTCGGCAAAGAATTTTCAAAAAACAAAATTCTTTGCCGAGTGCCACACACAGGGGCACTCGACAAACAATTTTCAAAAAAAAATTCTTTGTCGAGTGCCACACACAGGGGCACTCAGCAAAGAATCAGCAGTGGGGCACTCGGCAAAGTACCCGTTAACGTTATCTGCCCCATCACGGCAACTTTTCTTTGCCGAGTGCTGTCGTGGCACTCGGCAAAGCCTTTGCCGAGTGCCCGATAAAAAACACTCGGCAAAGAGGTCTTTGCCGACGAATTTTTTGCCATGTACTCTTTGCCGAATACGGCACTCGGCAAAGCCTTTGCCGACTGTATTTAGGGCTTTGCCGAGTGCCCTGGACACTCGGCAAAGCGCCTGATTCCCGTAGTGATTCTTGCTATGCTATGAACAGGATGGTGTTGCCTCACTGAAAAGGATCACAGTATTCCCTCCGGATTTTTCATGTCATATTAGATTTGTCCTAAGTCAAACGTTCCTAACTTTAAACATTAATTTATTTTTAAAAAATATAGGTTAAAAACAACATAAGATTTATGCTTTAAGATTCACTACGAGAAGTACTATAGATCGCCAAATTTAGAGTCTATATAAGAAAGTTACGACATACCTCGGGAAGATTAACCCTATGAAAGCCAGCTTCCAATGCCGACCATGCAAATTCGAGTTCAGAGAGTTATATTTTGACAAGAATTGTAAGGGTTTTTGGCCCCTCGTAGGATAAGTTCCACCCTACCTTGTATATAGAAAGGGACACTACCGATTGGAATTGAATATAATCGCATAAATCAATCTACAATTTTTTTATCATATCTTCTCCTTTGCTAGCTCTTCTTTTCTAACCATTATTAATTGTTGTTTATCTTTTGATCCGACGACCAGAGGTGGCATCCTAGGTTTGACAGCTCATTTAGGGCAACCCTACGATGTTTGGGCCTTGACGGGTCTCTCCTGGACAAGAGTCTCAATGGTTCCTATGCTAATTTGCCTGAAAACTAATCGTTTGCTATCATGGATAGGCACGATAGACATTCTTTGTTACTTATAAACCTAGCTGTTTTTCAGCATGCAAGCGTGATAGTTATTGAGTCTAAGCAAAATTTAGAAAAATCGGCTAGACCGATTCCTGGAATCGACTAGTCCGGTTTCTGCAGGAATGGCGTCACAAAAATAGTTTACTATCTGTGTGCAGTAACATTTTAGGTGTGGGACCGTACTCCCGTCAGCAGGCAGAGAAGTTGTACTGATTTTGCTGAACAAGAGTGAGTGAAGTCCAATTCTGAATTTAGTGCGGAGGGCCTTCGCAAGTTACGTCTATGTGCAATAAAGCGTCCCTGAGCAAGACGTGTTAATCTTCCTGGCGTTTTAGGTGTGCATGCATACTGTATGTGCCGATGCACCATGTGATTGTACTGGCGAGTGGCGACGGCCAGCCATTTGCTCAGCGCAGCAGAAACAAGTTGCACCGTACCTGTGGCGTGGCCTGTGCATGTGGACGACGACGACAATATGTTTCTGTGGAGTGACAACGAAAAATAGAAATAAAGTCGCGCAGAGCTTTCCACAAACGTCACCATGTTGGAGAAATCCAACTTTCATTCTCGAATCAAACAGCCTGCATATGCCTAGCAAAGTAGCAGACGTGCATGGCGGACGCAAGCCTTAGTGAATTCGTTTACACGAAAGTGGTCGATTCTAAATTTTCTAGAAAAACTGGCTTTATGTTAGATGGATTATGGACGCTTAGTTCCCCGTCCTGCTGACCAGTTCTCGGAGGAGCGCTGCAAGGAGCCCCTTTGACGGTGCAGTGGGCATGCTCGATGTGACAGCGTGTTTCAGCGTTAATATATATTTTTTACGACTCGCTGGAAATAATGATTCGACTGTTGATTGGATTTTTGTTGCCGCGAAGAAACTGCCATCAACGGTTCGCAATCTACAAAGTCAGTTATGTAAGCACAGTCTAATTATGTAGATACAATAAAT
This sequence comes from Saccharum spontaneum, assembly GCA_022457205.1. Taxonomy (NCBI): domain Eukaryota; kingdom Viridiplantae; phylum Streptophyta; class Magnoliopsida; order Poales; family Poaceae; genus Saccharum; species Saccharum spontaneum. Next base: position 26,217 of record JAKOGQ010000729.1, read on the forward strand.
CTCTATGCTAATGTTGTTGGACTGGCTGGTAGTTATACTACATATACTTCAAATTCTCATTATATTACTAACTTGCAGCATAAATCGATTTACTTTCGTACATTGACACCTCTATATGCCAATGAACAATATCGTGAGTATGGCTAATTCTCAATTTAATTCTCACTACTACAGAAACGATTTTCAGCAATGAGGGTATATTTTTAGGCAGACGCGGCTCAATCTATAGTGGCTGGTAAACCAAGCCATCTCTGAAGATGAATTTGTGTATATAACTACACCTTCAGAGCCGGCTGGAATTACAGTCGGCCAACCGCCTCTGAGAATGGTGGAATTTAATTTGTAGAGACGGCTGGTCTAAAGATCCATTTCACTACCACAAAACGGAAATTTCTTGGCGGCCAAAAACCGCCAAGGAATATAGGAAAACCGCCAAGGAAATTTTTCTTGGCGGTGCACCGTCAAGCATGAACCGCCAAGTTTGGCTAGCCAGGAAAATAGAGTTTTCTTGGCGGCTAGCCCCCAAGCATGGTTTCCTTGACTGCCAACCCGCCAAGGAAAACATAGACATACTACGTAGCCAAGGAAATGAGTCGGCAGTCAAGGAAATTCATTTTTCTTGGAGGTGACTAACCGCCAAGGAAATATGTCAACCGCCAAGAAAATATGTGAAAATAAGGTCAAAAATCTCAAATCCCTACAACTACTGAGTTTCGAACTCACAACCTCACCCTTCACATTGTTACTTCGTTACCACTGCACCATGAAATCATTCTTGATTGAATAGCTGATGCATTGCTTTTGTATTTAATTTAGTGAATTTTGTAATGCATATTTGACACCCAAAATGAATTCAAATTAAAAAAGTTTAAACTAGAAAGTTTTAGATCTTTTCGAGTACTACAACTTTGGTTTAGGTCATTTCTTCATCCGAGATCATTTGACAAATTCATAAAAAATATTGATTTTTAAAAAGATGATTTCCTTGGCGGTTTGCAATAGCACTCAAGGAAATGACGTTTTCCTTGGCGGTTCACAACAACAGCCAAGAAAAGTTGCATATTTCCTTGGTGGCCGAGCGGAACCGCCAAGGATACATACTTCCTTGGCAGTTTGCTCCAACCCCCAAGGAAATTAATTTCCTTGGCGGTCTGATTTTGGCCGCCAAGAAATTTCCGTTTTGTGGTAGTGTTTGTAGAGGTGGCCTGATACAGAGCCACCTCTACAAATGCTCCAGGGTCCCCCTTAATCCTCCTCGCAAAATTTACGTAACCCGAGGAGGAAGGAAGGAGAGCCTTGGACTACCTCCAAAAATTAAAAGTCTAAGGGGAAAGGTTTTGATTTTGATTCCTTTGGTGGAGGAAGCTTTAGAAGGTAAGTGAATGCTATTTTAACCCTCTTTTAAAAGTTTTAGTGGTAGATTAGTACGTAATTAGAGTTTTTATTTTCTCTCTCTTCCATGGTGTTTGAGGCATTTATGGATGCAATATATCAAATATTTGAAGATACTAGGGTAAATTTAGTAGGGAAATACCATTACTTAGTGGCCATGTTTCAATTTTAGTGGTCTATTTATTAGTTTTTCGGCAGGGATTGGTTTGGATCTAGATCTAAAACTAGAGTTTGGGATTAGTTTTTTATTATCAACATTCATATTATTATTTTCTTGGTGGCCGAGGAACTCAGCTAAGGTGAAGAAGTACTTCCATTTAGTCAAGGTACTAATTAAGCTATGGAAACTTATGTTGATATGGAGGATCAAATCAAATGATGAAAGTCACTTGAAACTTTCGGCTCAAGTCTATGCTCAAGGTTGACATGCTCAGCATGTGAAAGTGATGAAGACCCTCAATTATGCATGGTCAATGTGGCAAGAAATGGATGGATGAACGCTCAAGTGTAGGATAATTTATTTTTATATTTAATTCTTGAGTATAGGTATGCCACACTATTAAGAGGGATGCGTCACTGAGTTCGAGATAAGCAATAGTGCTCAACTAAACCATGTGAGGAAACTTGAGAGTAAGAGACAAAGAGTGACAGAAGAAAACCAAAACCCTAGTATGTGTAAGAAAGCTAGCTAGGTCGGCTTTGCCCCTAATGGCTAGTTCATTTGAAAAGCTGGCCAGAACGGGTTTTCCTAACAGACGACGAATGGCTAGTTTTGAAGTGTGGTCTATTTATACCTCTCCCTCTCCCACTTTGCTTGTTGTTGTTGCTCCCCATTCATTCCACACGACCAAAAGCCCTAGGTCACTCCTCTCCTTCCCATTGTGGGTGTGGTTGCTTATAGAGAAACTAATCCTTGATTATAAGCACAATGGACTCATTGTCCGATGCACAACTTTAATACACCAGAGAGATCTAGTGAGTATAAGACGATCGGACCGATCTGGATTCTGGCACTATTATTCCACTCTTCGATGGCATTACTCTGGTGACCACCGGCTCCACCAAGTGTCTCTCTCAAACATTTTCAAATGCCCAACTCCTTAGAGGTGTCCTACAGCACAACCAACACCTTTAGCACTAAGTTAGCATTTTCAAAACATTTTTTGCAAAGGTTTTCACATGCTTCCTCACTACGCCAGTCGATCTATACACATGCATTGTTATATAACTATATTAGCCAAAGAATCCATCTGTTACAATCTATCTTAAACCCAGCGATTAAATTCTCTATACACCTTACGCTGGTGAAACCAAAACCCTATACATATACCTTCGCCTTCGGGCTTTTTCTTCCATCTCAATGACTCCATCATCTCCTCTCATTTTGAGTCATTGTTCATGAATCTTGCCACCTCCTCCATGGCCTTCGTGATGCCCAAGACAAGCATGTGGACTATGTCACCTATTCATCTCACATGAAAAGCATTAGTCCACCTAATGTTATCACTCAATTAAGAAAACCAAACTGGGACTTTCACTTGTGAGCAAACATTATTATACTACCTTGCTTCTTTACATAGTGATTGCCTCACTATGGAGCAGCTGATGATTGGAAGTGCATGGTTATCTCACTATGGAGCTCTAGTTTGGGACTGCACACTACAAGTTGCTTGTTCTGGACAGCTACTAGGACCTATCCAAGCAACACTCAACAATGAGCATAAGCTAGGGGAATCTGAAGAGTAGCTAGGCTCTGAAATATGTACAGTGAATATTTATTATTGACTATTATTGTACACCTAATTAGAACTGATGAACCTGCATGCACCCATAGTACTTGGCACCATAAACCTTTGCTAATTAATAAGCGTCCTTATATTGTACACTTGAACTTTGGAACAAAGATGGCTTGCTAGTACTGCACCACGCCGCACCCTCCAGGGTGTGCTTACGCGGCGAGGGGCGCAACACGCTCAACACACAGGATGGGCAGGCAGAAACACGATCAAGAGCTGCCTAAACGTGGCAAGCCAGCCAGAGTGTAGGGGAGAAGGGATGGCAACCGACTCAGCGGGACGGTGCCACTAGATGGTCATATGATCGATTGACCTTGATAGCTAGCAATAAAGATCGTCGTCTACACTGGACTGTATCGCTGGACTAAGGCCATGTTTAGATCACCAAATTTGCCACCAAATTCCACTATGTAAAAAGAAGATTCCCATCACATCAAAATATCGGCATATGCATGAAGTACTAAATGTAGATGAAATCAAAAACTAATTGTATAGTTTTGTTGTACTTTACGAGACGAACGTTTTGAGCCTAATTAGTCAATGTTTAGATAATTTTTACCAAATACAAACGAAATGCTACAGTACGCTACAGTGCCAAAATACCAACTTTGGATGTCCAAAGTTGGACATCTAAACAAGGCCTAAATCGGACAGCCCCCGAGTTGATGCGGATCGAATTTCAAATTCATGATAGTGTGGCGCTCCGGATCGGACACACCAACAATTAACGTCATCCTGACGGATACATAGATATACTGTATTTGCTGGACTGAGTCGCGACCAAAGTAGCAGGTCTACTGTTCTTGCGTGTACTAGACAGCATACAGCAAGGACGACATGCATCCTCGCTTGCAGTGTGGATTGCAATTTTTTTTTTGAACCCGATAAATAGTACCACTTTCGTCTTATTTGACAAATATTGTTCAATCGTGGACCAACTAGACTCAAAAGATTCATCTCGTGATTTCCAACTAAACTGTATAATTAGTTATTTTTTTATCTACATTTAATAATCCATGCAAGCGGCTAAAAATTGATGTGATAGAGAGAGTGAAAAAATTCTAACTTTTAGGTGCATCTAAACAAGTCCCAAAGTACTCCGAATCATATTGCAGTCTGTCGTCTGATGATCTCTTTCTCTCTCTTAGGCCTTGTTTAGTTGCCGGCCGATTCGGCACTCTGCACAGTGCCGCGTCAAATCAGCGCACTGTAGCATTTTGTTTGTATTTAGTAAAAATTGTCCAAATATTGATTAATTAGGCTTAAAATATTCGTCTCGCAAAGTACAACAAAACTGTGTAATTAGTTTTTTATTTCATCTACATTTAGTACTCCATATATATGCCAACATTTTGATGTGACGGGGAATCTTCTTTTTGCATAGTGGAATTTGGAGTGATTTTGGGTATCTAAACAAGGGCTTATATAGGAATAGTATCAATGAATAGAGAGCGGCAGTGTACGTGACGAGCTGATGGCACCGGCGGTGGTAATAAGGCGCAGATACAGGCGGCGCCGTCAGACGTTGAATTTGAACCCAGGACATGTTTAGATGGCAAGTTTTTTCATTCTCTCTTCATCACATCGAATCTAGGGACATATGTATGAAACAGTAAATATAGATAAAAAAATAACTAATTACATAGTTTGATTATAAATTACGAGACAAATCTTTTGAGTCTAGTTAGTTCATAATTAGATAATAATTATTAAATACAAACGAAAGTGCTACAGTGTCAAATTTCACTCTCTCTCTTCCATCTAAACACGGCCCCACCTGGACACCTGCTGCAGGTGTCTGTTTGGGTTGAGGTCGCTGTGCACGTGTGTCATGCACAGATTTTTTTTTTATTTTTTTATTTTTGAGGAAAGCGTGAAATGCACAGATGGTCACTGATTTTTGAAAACATACGGATGCCATTTGTGGTTAGGCCCTTTCTGTGGTGCATGACATTAGGCCGAGAGCCTGGCGAACTAAATGGATCGAATATCTAATGCACGCAAACGGACAGTCCTCTACATGCTCAGTATTATTACTGACTGCTTCATATGTACTCTGTACTCCATTAAAAAAATACGATTCTAACATAGGACCATATTGAAATATTTTAAGTTTAACTAACTATATAAGTATCAATATATTTGTTATGAGATATATTTTCATACTATACTTATTTTGTATCATAAATAAATATTAATATTTTTAGCTATATATTTATTTAAACTTTAGACACGGTAACAAAAAAATACACCTAAATTGCATTCTTTTTTTACAGAGATAGTACTCCTAATATGTCTAGGATGGGCAGGGACCGCCAGCGCGGTGTATGTCCCTCTGTTTTAAATTATAAGATGGCTTAGCTTTTTTACATACATTACTTTTTTTATTCAGACATAGGGTGTATTTTAGGTGCGTAGCAGAAGTTATTTATATTATCTAGAAAAGCTAAAATGTCTTATAATTTAGAATGGATGGAGTAGTATTTATTGATGGATGTCGCACAATCTTGTTTTTGTTGTGGTAGATATTCTTTATATAATAATAAATTTCTATAGTATGGAATAGGGATGGCAGTGGGGCGGTTTTGGGTTGGGGCTCTGTGGATTTTGGGTCCGGAGGGTTTGGGTTCATGTTCAATTTTTCCCCATGTTTTTGGGTTTGGGGACCCGAACTTATCGGGTTCGGTTTCAGGTTTCGGTTTCCAGCCGCTGATGTGCAATGGAGGCCCAAATTAGATAATTTTGAATAAAAACTCATGTTTTATTAATAAATTGCTTGTAAGCTATTAAGTTTGTTCTAAGTTGAGTCTTGAAATTATGTGTTGTTTATTGCCTCTTGTTTATACATGTGGATTTGAAAATTCTTTATTGTCTTTTTTGTATTGCTATATAGTGGTGGGTTTCGAGTTTCGAGGAACCGATCGGGTTTTGGGGATCCACCAGGTTTCGTTTCGGGTTTGGATTATCACCTAAAGCGGTGTTTGCACCGGTTTCGGGTTTGGAGTTCAGGTTTCGGGTTTGGACCCGTGGAGACTCCACTTGACCCGAATGCGGCTCGTTGCTATCCCTGGTATGGAATAGTGTTTGCCAGCAAGTTTAGCTGTAATGCTGCGGCGCAGGCATTTGTCCGCCCTGATGCTCCTTGTGGGCCGCAATGCTAGCCCAACTGTCCCCTTCTATCTGCTCGGGAGTTTCTCAAAAAAAAATCCTCTTGTCGAGACGCTCCTATCCTCTCGTTCACTCGTTCCTATCCGCCCAGGGGCAATTCTTCACCACCGCCGCAAGCTAAGAGGCACGAGCATGCCGAGGGAAGCCAGTAAATCTGGACAAGCGTTGTCCTGGTCACGATCGGCATGGATCTCCCGGTGGGCTAGTCGGAGCTAGTGCTCCCGAAGCAGCTGCTCCACCTCCTCCTGCTGTTGGGGTACATCCGCAGCTTCCTCCTCTAGGTGTTCGACACCGTGGGCCTTGGCGACCTGCTGGATCTCAGGGACAACCACCAGGCGCTGCTGCAGGACGCACTACAAGAATCATGTTGATAGATGACGGTTTCGTCATGACGGTTTGCAAAACTGTCATCGCATATAGAATCTATGACGGTCTCATGACGGTTTGAAAATGAGGTGCTCGCTCTGTGATGATCTGGACTGTTTGTCACCTTTATAGTTGTCTATGACAGTTGAAAAGAAACATCACAAATAGATGTTGGCTGACGTGGACTATGGATGGTGATGTGGATGGTCGGTCCCTTGTTGACGTGGACGGCACCATGGGTGACGTGGACGTCTGACTGTAGCCAATGGAGAGCAAAAAATTGTGCTGAGCCCAGGAATCGAACCCGCGACCGACAGAGTTGAGAGAGGCGCCTTACCACTGCGATACTATAGAACTTGCATATGGAAACATATATTTTTTATTTATACGATTTACATTAGCAATAGATAATCAGACATTGTTGACACTTCTTAGCATCACTCGCGTTAGGTTGTCATCCCCAACATGACACCAAAAGTGTGGTTGTATTGTACTCATGCCACTTAACTATATAAAGATATTAAAGTATATATCCGCAAGCACACAAATAAATACACCCGTTGCAGCATTTCACCCAAGTTTATCCTAGGTATCGTTATTTATATTTAACCAAAGGAGAACAAACAGAGTGGCACATATTAATTAAAGGCTACTCTACACATATGATATGAATATTCGAAATCACTATCCTTTACTCTAAAACAGGAATCAATCAAATAAAAAGAGAAAATATATGATAATCAGACCATTCAGATGATATTCCTTAGAGCAGTACTACTATGGCAAATCATTGATCAGAATATAAAGTAAGAGAATAACTCCTAAGGAATCCGTTAACTATTAATCATAATCTACATTGATTAGTGCAATTATATCAGACAATCATTGGCTAGATTATCTCATATCCATAAATAAGGAACATCTCCATTACGAAGCTGAGAAACAGAGTAACAACTAAGTAATGAGACCGCGTTCTACTAAGTTCTACACTCGAGGAGTGGACTACAAAGGACTCAACAGAAATGTCACACCCGCGATCTACCACATAGCCCGGAGTATAGAGTGCATTTGCAGGTAAACAGTGTATAAGTACCACACTTACACAATGTTGACCACCCACCCATGACTCAATAAGTTGAGTGCTTTGCAAACATGTGTATAAACATAATGATAAACTATCTATGCCAAATATATAATCAAAGTAGACTAATCTCATAATAATCAAGGATATAATATAGATTAAGAACAAGATCATATCTAATGTATCAAGGATAATGATCAAGAACAATGAACTAGAACTAGACAATGTTGAACTAGAACAATTACGAACTAGAACATAAACAATTAGAACATGAAGAACTAGAACATGAACTAGATCAAGAACTAGAAGAACTAATGACCTAGATGAATATCTGAAGAACAATGTTGATACAAGAGAGAAGAACTAGATTTACCAAGCTCCTCTTGACTAGATCTGGAGTCCAAGGCTGCTTGACTCGTCTACTTCTAATTCTAATCTAGCTATGTCTAGATCTGATGGAGCTCTAAGAAGATGAGAGTTGCTGGTTGGTCTTCTGCTTTCTGGTTGATGATTAATTGAATGCATTCCTCTTGGAGGGGGGTCTGAGGCCTCATTTATATAGCCCAGAGCATGGAACCGTGGCTCTTGGATCAAACCGACCTTCACGTAAGGTTAGGATGCATCCTTGGAGGCGGTTGAAGTAGCTTGCAAAGGAAGGAGCCGAGGGGCGGCGGCTAGGGGCTGGTCGGCCTAGGGTTGAGGCCGGTCGACACCACCTGGCGGCGCCTCATGGTGGCCCTCCTCATGGAGTCCTCTGGTGTCCTCTAGAATCCTCTTGCGTATTCGTGACGTGGAGATTAGGCCGATTGACATGGGTTCATTCTCGTGGAAGATATCAATTCCTGAATTATTCTGATAACCCCCTATAAAATATAGATTCACCAAAACTCATGGAATTTTATTAGTTGACACCCTAAACCTATGTTGGTGATCATTTATTAGCCCTTTATATATTTATTTTAACCCTTTATTATGGTAGATAACCATCGTCAACAGACATTAGTCCACTTTCCAAAGTCGTTGTTGGCATTAGTCCAAGGTCGTTGTGGCATTGGTGGCGGCGGCGGTGGTGGGTTGCGGCAATGGAGGCGGGGTGCGGTGGAGGCAGGTTGCAGTGGCAGCGGGTTGCAGCTAAGGCGGGTTGCGGCGACGGCGGGTTGTGGTTGAGGCGGGGTGCGGCAGTACTCTATCGCTGATATCTATAGCCTACCCGGCTCTAGTGTGGCTCTCCCACCCATCGACGAGCTCCATTCGCTCCTGCCGAAGCTCACCCATCGACGAGCTCCATTATCGCCCTCTATAGCAACTCTTATGCCCCCTTGAATTGGTACCTTGATTGGCCTAGTATGTATTTTGATACCCAATTTGATTTGAGGGTAGGACAAGGAGTTTAGCCCATGAATGTGATGTGAATGTGTTTCCTACATTTTCTATAATAGATGGATAGACGATGGATTCATGGTGCGCTCTTCACACCTGAGTATATTGCTAGTGTTAGATCTTTCATGGATTTTGTTGGAGAGAGGTTTGCAAAGGATGTTTGCAATTTTGTGCCATGTAGTCGGTGTATTAACCTAAAATCCATGGCTAAAAGTGATGTGGAGAGGCACATATTGCTCAATGGGATGTCCAATACATATACAAGGTGGATTCATCTTGGAGAGGGCAATGATGTTCATGTTTTGGAGGAACCAGTACATGTGGATGCACATTCTAATCCTGTTGAACATGACAACAATGATGCAGATAGATTTCATAGCCAATGCTGCAGATAGAGTTGAAGATGTCTTAAGGGACCTCATGGGGGTTGAAGTACCTTGTAATGATGTAGCAGCTGGAGATGCAACCCATCAAGTGACCATCAGTATGTTTTCAAAGCTCTGATGGAAGAGGCAAAGCAAGAGTTAATATGCTGGCTGCACTCAATTTTCAAGGTTCTCATTTGTAGTCAAGATGCTCCATTTGAAGTCATACATTAGGATCAGCAACTCAGCATTTTTCTGCACAATTGAAAGTCTTGTCTAAAGCATTCCTAGAGTCCAATTGTATTCCCAAATCATACGAAGAAGCAAAGAAAATGTTGCATACTTTAGGACTGGGTTATATCTCAATACATGTTTGCCCAAACAAATGCGTGTTATTTAGAAAGGCCTATGAAAAACTTGATAATTATCCAGTTTGTCAAGCATCAAGATGGAAAGATTATGTGAATAGGAAGATTCTAGAAAAAGTATTGTGGCATTTTCCATTGGTACCTAGGTTTCAACATATATTTGCTAGCAAGAAAACAGCACAGGAAGCTGAAAGGTCCTTGTTTGGTTTTGGTAATTGAGTGACAACTTAAGTGGACTAATTGTGTTTTATGTGAGATACATAGGTGATTAGTCCATAGGTACATGTGTGTGAGCAACATATGCCATGGAGGTGGAAATGGCTTGGAGATGTTGCAAAGCTTACACATGTGATGATGGAGGAGCTTATTGCACATGAGACATGACATTGAGTCATGTGATCAAGGTGGAGAAGATCAAGACATGACTTGGCTCGATGGACTGGTTGCAAGTGTGAAGGGCAAGTCGGAGACTTTGAAGCGAGGGACTGCGTGTGACGGTCAAGCTTGAGCAAGACTTGGAGCCGATGGACCGACGCAACGGTGAAGAGCAAGTGAGGTCAAGATCGATGAACCAATATGATCACGTGTGAAGTGGATCATATCGTTTGGTGATTGGTTGGTGCATATGTTGCATCAACATTGGAGGAGATGGAATGGAAATGCACAAGGCAAAGGTATAACCTAGGGCATTTCATTTCACCGGTCAAAGACTGTGTAGAGAAGTGCATGACCAGGTTTAGGATAGATGGCCATACTATTAAGAGGGGCAAACTTGTTTGCATATCGGTCATCTAGTGCCACTTGAGTGATCTAACTTTGCATCATTGCTAAAATCGAGTGGCGTGACAAGTTGAGTGGCTAACTCCTTTGAAGAAAATATTTGTGAAAAATGCTAACACATATGCACATGGCGATGTACACTTGGTGGTGTTGGCACATTTGCGAAGGGGATGGAGTTTGAGCGGTAGAGAGGGGTTTGGGTTCCTCTCTCCCTCCTGCCTCACAAGCTCGGTGGGATTCGGCGCTTTTGTAGAAGTGAAATGCCTATTTTCCACTGCGCCAAAGGCGAAGAAACGGAGGCGAAAGGAAGTCATTGGGGTGACTGAACGCTAGATCAGACACGGCTGGCACGTTCGGTCAGTTCAACAAGCAGTCAGGCGCAGGATGCTAGGGCTTTGCACTAGCATGTTTGGTCGGTCACGGGACTGGCGCGTTCGGTCGGTCACGGGACCGGCGTGTCCGGTCAAGCCCTAGAGAAGTTGCGTAGCACGCGAGGTCGATCGGACGCGGTGGCGCGTCAGGTCACGATCAACCGGACGTGTCAGGTCGCGAGTGGGTGCTTACTAGAAACGATCGAACGCTGGCACTATGGTGTCTAGTTAGTCAAGCGAGCGCGTCAGGTCACAGTTTTCACGCGCGTGAGGGCTGCATGACCGGTGCGTCCAGTCTGTGCAGGTGGCGTGCCCGGTCGATCTCTTCACCGTTGGCGTGCAAGTGACCATTGGGATCGCGCGAACGACGTTGAACACAGGACGACACATGGACGGCTGCGAGTAACCAGACGCAGTGCAGCGCGTCCGGTCAGTTCGACCGGTGCATCCAGTCACTGCGAAAAACGCCCAGTGAAGACATAACGGCTATATTTGACCATGGGGTTATAAATAGAAGTGGTGGCCAGCCTTGGCTGATGCTGAGCACCTTGGGGATGTGTTGCCCTTGTGTGTGCTTGGTTTGAGAAGCCTCCAACTCACTTGTGCTTGCTAGATTGCGAATCAATAAGTGAGTGAGTGATTCTAGTACGATTGCATCGTGAGGCTACATCGAGTGGCACTAGGTGTTCGTGTTGCAAGCCGGTGGTGCTTGTTACTCTTGGAGGTTGCCACCTCCTAGATGGCTTGGTGGCTTGTGGCTCCGTCAAAGCTCGCAAAAAAATTATGCGAGGTTCCGAAGAAGATTTGTAAGGGGGAATTGTGCTTACCCCATGAGGATCGCGAAGAGCAACTCTAGTAGTGCGTGTCATTGAGCTACCACACTTGCGGTGGGTTCTTACGGCGCCTTTGGGAGGCTCGGTTGTGGATACCGATTAGCCGCCGAACCACAAGGTGTTAGTCGACACAACAGGGATTAGCTTGGTGGCAACCAAGTGAACCTCGGGAGAAAAATCACTGTGTCAACATTGTTCATCATCTTTTTGGTGGTTTGCCTTCATGCAACACAAGCTTGTATTTACTTTATATACATAGTGCTTGTGTAGTTGCTCTTGTAACTAGTTTGCTTGTGTAGCTAGCTAGTTACTTTCTTGCTTGTGTAGCTAGAAGTAAGCTCCCCTTGCGTGGCTAATTTGGTTTGTGTAACCTTGTTAGTCACATTGCTTAGATTGTATAGCTAAGTAATTTGCGCTCTCTAATTTGGCATTGGCTGCCTTGTTATTGAGCATTGCTAGTGAGTCTAGGAGCTTTGTACTTTTGCTTACTAGTTGTGTAGGAGCTCCCTGGTATGCAAAGTACTAGTGGCATAGGTTTATGTGACCTTGCTCCTAGAATTGGATAGGTGAGCTCTTGCTAGTCCGGCACCTTATTTGCTTGATTAGGATCTTTTGTAAGGTGCTAAAGTTATAGATAGAGGGGTGTAGTCTTGGTTAGACTGATAGTTTTTAATTCCGCACTTATTTCGGTTAGCCGACACGATTAAGTTTTAGAAAGGACTATTCACCCCCCCTCTAGTCCGCCATCTCGACCCTTCAGAAGCGCAGTGGCATAAGGTGAATAGGGAATCAAAGAGAAAAAATGTCCCATCCTGCAGACGGAGAGGCATGGCAAGATTTTGACAAATTCTGGCTAGAATTTGTTGAAGATGTATGGAACCTCAGACTAGGCCTGGCTATAGACGATTTCAATCTATTTGGGAATATGAGATTATCTTATAGTATGTGGCCTATTTTTGTGATTCCATACAACTTTCCACCTTGGACATGTATGCAAGAATCAAATTTCATGATGGCTTTGTTGATTCCTAGTCCTAGATCACCTAGAAAGCACTTTGATGTTTTCTGCAGCCTCTTGTAGAGGATTTACTTACCCTTTGGTCTGGTGTGGATATAGTTGATGCTCTCACTGGAAAAAAATTCAAGCTGTGAGCTGCTGTGTTGTGGTGTATTCATGACTATCCAGCACTTAGTACTCTGTTTGTTCATACCACAAAAGTTTTCTTTGCTTGTCTACATTGTGACAAAAATCTTCTGTCATATTCCATTAGGAGCAAGCTTTGTTACATTGGTCACTGTCGTTTCCTTCCGAGGCGTCATCGTCTGTGCACCAACAATGAATATGCCTATCTACATGAAAGCAAAGAGAAGCTAGGTACATTCACAACTAAAGAGCTTCTAGAAGAATTGGAGAAGGTACAAGATGTTAGACCAGGTCAAAAAAGGAAGTGTTCGGGGGATGTGTGCCAATTTGAGGTAGGAGGGTTAGTTTGTGGGATCTACCATATTGGCCATCTTTGAAGCTTAGACACAATCTAGATGTGATGCACATTGAAGAAAAATATTTGTGAAAACCTCCTTGGTACCCTTCTTGACATACATGGGATGTTAAAAGACAACACTAATGCAAGGCTTGATCTTGCTGATTTGAATATTAAACCAAAATTGCAGTTACAGCCAAATGGAGATTCATATGACATGCCTAAAGCTCGATACACATTGTCTAGGTCAAAAAAGATTGAATTCTATAATTTTTTGAAGGAAGCAAAGTTTCCAGACAACTATGCTGCAAATATCGAAAGATGCATAACTACATAGGGAACCAGCTTGCTTGGCCTTAAAACTCATGATTGCCACATTCTGTTGCAAAGGATATTACCTGTTGGCATGAGAGGACTTTTGGATGATGATATTTATCAAGCGATTGCTGAGCTTGGGAAATTTTTTAGGGAATTATGCAGCACAACACTCAACAAAAACATCCTGGTTCGAATGAAGATAGAAATACTAGTTATATTATGCAAGCTTAAAAATATTTTTGTTGACTTTTTTTATGTAATGGTTCACCTTGCTGTCCATTTGCCTGATGAGGCAATTCTTCGAGGGCCAGTGAAGCTTGGGTGGATGTATCCTGTTGAGCGACGAGTATACACTTTGAAGAGGTCTGTTAGGAATAAGGCATGACCGGAAGGCTCGATTGCTGAAGCTTATGTTGTAGACGAAGCCCTCACATTCTGCTCTAGGTATATGGATGATGTGGAGACAAGGTTTAACCGAGCGCCTAGAAATCCAGGACTTTCAGATCCATCGGCCCATACTGTTGATGTTTTTGGGCACGGTGCTAACCTGATTGGTGCATGTGACCTAGGATACTATGAAGATTTTGATCAAATGGTTTGGTATGTCCTCTATAATTGCGATTAGGTCCAGGATTATGTAAAGTATGTTTTTACCTCTCTATCTCGTACTCTTGCACATTTTGATCAAATTGCTAAAAGTTGTTTGTTCACATAATGTTTGAAGGCGAATTACATGAAGCAGGGGTGCAAGCAGCTGATCTTGATAGAAGGACTAAGCTTGGATTTGCTACTTGGTTCAGGAACCATGTTAGTTGTATAATATTTTGTTTTTGATATGCATTGTGTTTTGCTTAATAATTTGCTAATCAACAATCTCATTTGCAGGTGTGGAGGTTGAATAATTCAGAAAGTGTAGATGATGATGTGTTTGCCTTAGCTTGTGGTCCTGACTTGAGAGTAAGATCTTACTCTTCATGTGTTGTGAATGGTGTTCGGTTCTGTACTACTGAGCGTGACCAAAATAAGAAGAAACTCTAGAGTGGCATGTGCTGGCGTACATAATGATAAGTTAATTGATTATTTTGGAAAATTGACTGAGATTATTGAGTTGCTATACAACAGCAAGGATGATGGGACTACAAGATCTATGGTTCTTTTTAAAAGTGACTGGTATAAGCTAGATGGTAAGAAGACTGCACTAAAATATGATGGGTTTTTTAGAAGCATCAATACTAGAAGTTTTTGGTACAAGAAAGATTGTTACATATTGGCAACTCAAGCTAGATAGGTTTTCTACTTGCTAGATAAAAAGCATGGCCAAAACAGGCAGCTTGTCCAATTGTTTAAGCATCGACACTTATACAATGTTAATGAACAAAATGCAACAACTGCATCTCCGTATCAATAGGCATAGTGCATTGAGGAAGATGGAAGGAGACTCGAAGTAAATGAGTTTTTACATGATCTACCTTTGAACCGAGATGATGAAGATTGCTAAGTTGTCGATGCTGCTGAAGTTGCTCGACTTATGAACCAACATCCACCCTGTGCTGATGAAGATAGTGATGCGTCTACTGATGAGGATGACACGGTTATAGAGTATTTGACTGAAGATGAAGTTGCCCCACTTGAGGTAGATAGCGACGATGAGTAGTTCATGTTTATGTAGTGAATTACGTTAGTGTGAACTAATGTCATTGTTTGTGAATTTAAGTCAGTGTGACATCTATCATGTTTTGTAAGCTATCCAAATTGTGTGAATTAGATATCTGTGAACTGCTGTCAAAATTCTTTCCAAATTTTCTTAAAATTCTATCAAAACATTTTGCATCGGCCACAAAATGCACAAAAGGCATCAACACAAAATGCATAGAAGGCATGAACACAAACTTAGAAAGGCTAAACAAAGATTCTCTCACATTGAAAAGAAACAACATTCATAAGAAACATGGGGACCAAAGGCCATCATGCCTACTTCTACCATAGAACTAACGGTCACAGTGCCTTCTAACAGTGACCTAGAGGCCATCATGCCATCTTAATAACATTGAACAACAAGCCAAACAACATGCTCATCACAAACACACAGACAAAACCAGAGAAATTATTGCATCCTTTCTTCATCTTCACTTGCAATGCTTCCAAGTCCTTCTCCTTGCCTTGCAGTTGTTCTTCTTTCTTCAACAACTCCTTGATGGCTTCCAACTCTGCATCCTTCTCCAACAACTGCCTTTGTAGCAAATGGTTCATCTTCTTAACCTCCTCAGCATCCTGGTCCAAGCCTTCATCCTGAGTCCTCTACTTCTTCAACTTGAACACAGCATTCCTCAGGTCATGCAACAATTCCTTCAGAAAATCACACATTTCTGGATTGACCCATTTGAAGAAACTACAGTCTTGCGGTGTCTGTAACTTGAACAGATCAAAATCATAAAATGATTACAAAAACAAAAATGATAATGTCATGCTGCCTTACCCTAGCCATCTTGCACCTGAGGTACCTGCGGCCTGGATTTTTTAGACTCCAAGAGATCCACCAGGGCACCTTCGTACCGTAGTAGCAATTAACTATAGGCTAATAAGCCAGTGGATGAATACAGTAAGGCACCAGTGAGCCTCTCGTGTCTTTGTCAATGGCAACGCCGCCATGGCCCTCTAAAGCTGACCCATGAGAGGAACAAGCACTTGATTATGCCATGGTGAAAGTCCCTAGTTTGGTTTTGGCTAATTGATGAAACCTAGGACTAACCTTTGTATCTAAGTGGATGATTTAGATAAAGGTGGTCTTTGAATATGAGACATGACATTGACTCATATGACCAAGATGGTGAAGACCAAGATGATGCTTGGCTCAATGGACCGGTTGTGAAGGTGAAGGGCTAGTCGAGGCTTCGAAGCGAAGGACCATGAGATGGTGAAGCTTGAGCAAGACTTGGCGCCGATGGACCGATGCAACGGTGAAGAGCAAGTGAAGTCAAGGTCGATGGATCGAGACGGTCATGTGATGATATGAAGTGGATCATATCATTTGGAGAAACAAAATGGGCTCAAGGCAAAGGTATAACCATAGGGCCATTTTGTTTTACACTCAAGACACCATAGAGGGTGTGAGTGGTTTAGGATCGATAGCCGAACTATTAAGAGGGGAAGTCTTATCGGTTATTCGACGCATGGGTGCCACTAGGTGAATTCATGAAGTGCATTGCATGTAGGGCCTAGTGAGCTAACTGAAAAACCTTTGAAAATGATTGAGAAAAAGCTAACACACAAGCACATGGAGATGTACACTTAATGGTGTTGGCACATTTGCAAAGGTGGCGTTGGTCGCGCTGTGGTTTGCGGGTAGAGAGGGGTTTGGGTTCCTCTCTCCCTCCCGCCGAGCGTGTGAGCGCGGGATTCAGGCGATTTCGGGGAAATGAAATGCCTATTTTCCACTACGCCGGAAGTCAGAAAAGAAACGGAGGTGAACGGAGGTCACAGAGGTGACCGGACGCTGCACCGGACGCGGTCACGGTATGACCGGACGCGTCCGGTCAGTACAGCGCAGCAGTCAGGCGCGCGGGTTAGGGTTTGCAACCGGCACGTCCGGTCACTCGCGGGACCGGCGCGTCCGGTCAGGCACCCTGAGGTTTTTGCAGTTTCGCAAGGACGATCGGACGCGGTGCGCGTCCGGTCACACACGATCGGACGCGTCCGGTCGTCAAAGGAGCTTACTGGACTCCGACCGGACGCGGTCACTGTCGCGTCCGGTCGTTGCGAGGAGCGTGTCTGGTCGTTGCTTCGCGGGCGCGCGGTACTGTGCGACCGGCGCGTCCGGTCGTTTGAGTTGCGCGTCCGGTCGTTGCGTTTGACCGTTGGTGCGCAGTGACCGTTGGAGGATCTAACGGTCGCGTTTGAAATCGGTGGACACGTGGACGTCGCAGGGCGACCGGACGCGGTGAAGCGCGTCCGGTCAGTTTCGACCGGCGCGGCCGGTCGTCCCGAAAAAAACGGTCAGTGGAGTTGCAACGGCTCTATTTGTTTGGGATGCTTATAAATACTTGTTGGCCGGCCCTTGGGGAGGCCGCTTGGCATTTCTAACACTCTTGTGCATCCTTTGAGCAAAAGCATCTCCTCCCACTCATCTCTCTTGCTTGATTGCAAATCAAAAGTGAGATTGAGTGATCCCAAAGTGCATTGCATAGCTTGAGGGCATCTAGTGGCACTTGTGGGTGGTTTAGCCGGTGGATTTCTTGTTACTCTTGGAGAGTACCGCTCCTAGCCGGCTTAGAGATTGTTGGAGGCGTTGGCAAGAGAAGGTGATTGTTCTTGGCCACCTCCGGTTGATTGTGAGAGGTTCTTGTGCTTTCCTTGGTGGGACGCCAAAAGCAACTCTAGTGGAATCCGCGTGTCATTGAGTTACCTCACTTGAGAGTGGTGTCTTGTGGTGCCTTGCGGGGCGTGCCTTGAGGGGCAAGTGACTTGAGGGTCACACCGAGGAACCATCTAAGTGTTGGTCGACACAACCGGTGACGTAGCTTGTCGGTGCACAAGTGAACACCGGGAGAACAAAAATATTGTGTCTCTTGTCTCCCGGTGATTGGTCTTCATATTGTGTTGTTGTCAATATTGATTGATTGTATATCATCTTGGTGATTGGCAACATCTTCACTCCACCGTCGGTATAAGAATCATAATCCTCTCTTGCACTTACTTTTACTAGATTATCTTGTGTAGCTCTAGTGGTAGCTTTGCTAGTAGTTTTGTTTAGCTTGTTCTCTAGTGTAAGTTTAGTGACATAGCTCTTGTGTGAACTAGAGATCATAATCTACTAGACTTGTGGATAGGAGACTTGCATCACAACCTTTGGCTAAGCAAAACTCGCTTTACGCCGTTTGTTGTTCTAACAAGTTTGCTTAGTGGTTTTTGTAGAATTTTTATAGGCTATTCACCCCCCCTCTAGCCATCTAGGACCTTACACATGGCACGATGACCAAATCAAAGTGGCGCACCTCCGATGGTTCCCCCTTCTCTTGACGGTAGCCCTAACCTCAGCGGCGTGATGGTGGGCAAGAGAGGATTGTAGGGATGAGGATGCAGGGGGAACGATGACCTACTCGCTCTGACACCCCTATTGGCAGCATGATGGTGGTGGCGGCCCTAATCTCTGTGGCGTGGGTGATGTGCCCTAATCTCAGCAGCGCGGCGGCGGGCGAGAGAGGGAAAGAAAATGGTCAGCTTCACTAGCGCGGATGCGTGGACAGGGAAAAGAAGGGACGGCAAAAAAGAGCAAAAAATTGGCCCACCAGGGTTTGAACTGGGGACCTCCAACATGACAAGCTCGAGTTTTACCAATACGCTAAGTTATCGTGAGATCGATAGGGAGACCAAATGAACGCTTATGAAGGTTTACAGGTGCACGTTAACAACAACAAAAACAAAAAATTGCCCCACCAGGGTTCGAACCAGAGACCTCCAGGTTTTGAGTAAATGGGCATAACCAGTGTGCTAGATTAGTGAGTTCGATCTGGTGGTGGTTTTAATTTTAAAAAAAGCTAACTAGTGCGCTACAAATTCACAGTCACCGCATCCTTTATAAAGGGGACAAATTCACCACCCCTTCACATTCACCACATTGATTCACCAGATCTAGATTCACTCCACCACCCCTTCACATTCACCTTGCCTCCTCCGCCTCCGCCGCCAGCGCAAAAGGTGGTTACCACTGTCGTCGGAGATGATGAAGCCACAAAGCCACCACTGCATACGGGACCCGCAGATAGGCAAGTTCGCCCTACATCCGCTGTCATGCCCTCACCTAGGGCTTTCAAGAAGAAGGCCATGGCAGGGGCTTTCAAGAGGAAGGCCACAGCGGGGGCTTCGAAGGAGAAGGCCGCGCCAGCGGCGAAGGTGGTGGCCACAGCGGGGGCTTCGAAGAAGAAGGTCGTGCCCTCTTCATTGATTCCCAAGATGAAGGTCGTGCCCTCTTCGTCGACGGCGAAGAAGAAGGCTGCCGGCAAGAAGCCCCTGAAGAATGTCGTGCATGAGTCCTCATCGGGGAGTGACAATGTGATGTTGATGTGCTGCCAGTGCTTCGACAAAGACGACAACATGTATAAGAACTGGCTATGTGGTCGTTCTAAATGCCTAGGGTCGAGCTCCAGTGACGACGGGAAAAGCTCCACCGACACCACCAAGGTACCTCCTCTAATTATTAGGGTTTGTAGGTGTATGATTATATGATTCTAAGATGATTCCATTGGATTAAGCATCTAGAAAGTCTATGCTTACATGATTTTTAGATGATTTCACTTGATTAAGCATCTAGAAGGTCTGTGATTAGTGATTTTTAGATGATTTCACTGGATTAACCATCTAGAAGGTCGTATTATGCCATGAGATGATCCAATGTTCAGAGATTTAGCTTGTTGTTCACTAAATTGGTTGTGATATGTTGAGAGACTGATGCAAACTTACTAAATTGGTTGTGTTGGTGAGTAACTAGGATTGCTTAGAAGTTATCTTGACTACAATTATTATATTTGATAACTACATTTATCTGGTGAGTAACTCTAGGATTGCTTTAATTAAAAGTTAGAGTGACAGCTTTCCTGTGATCTAGCTGTTCACTAAATGCTATGTTTGTTTGGTCACTAGAGTCAAGAGCTGGTAGTAATTATATCTGTTATTTTACATTGCTAATATTTCTCATTGCTTTGTCAAATGCTAACAATTCATGTTGCTTATATGTAGTACCACGTTCAAAATTGGGTGCTCTCTTGACCTAACCTCATGAGCGCCCTCGAAGACTCGGTTACTAAACCCATACTGTAGAGGATCAATGCTCTGACTTGGAAGGTCGACGAGCTCACAGACAAGCTGGCCGATGTCTAGGAGAAGTTGGACAACGCCCTGACTGGGAAGCCCAAGTGATGATGTGATATATAGCTAGCGATGACTTTTGGTGATAAATAGCTATGGCAGGGATGACTTTTGGAAGCCTAAGTGGGCACTAATGATGTATTATGATATGTAGCTTGTGGTGAAGGTGCATTATGGACACCAACTAATGTCAGTGATGATGTGGGGATGTATTATGATATGTATGGAAACCAAAATGGTTCTGGCTTGAAGTGCATCTATCTTTATATTATATATCTCTATGAGTGCTGGTATGAGTCTCTAATGTTGGTATGAAACTTGTTGTTCATATATTTACTTTCTGTTTATATATGCCATAAAAGCGAGAGATGGATTGGACCGAGGGATAATATGGTATTTGTGGAGGCACTGACATGTGGGCTGTAGGGAGGAAAATGCTTACAATTATGTTATACAAATTTGAAATAAATTTACATCATTGTTGGGTAAATTCAGTCCTCTACATGATGAAACTAAATGACTAATACTACCTCACAATTATACTTTGATTGACTCAAAATTACATCTTGTATGCAAATTTTAAAAATTGGTGACAAAGGACAAGAGCTAGGACAAATGACCAAAATAAAAGTTCTTAAATTTCTGTTTGAAGTTCTCAAATTTTGAAATTCAAATTTTAAGTTGTTCAAACAAAGTAGGATGGACAAATGATCAAAACCAAAGTTGTAGAACTCATCAAGATCTATAACTTCTATTTTGGTTATTTCTTCATCCGACAAAGTGATACTGACATTGTTTATAATCTGACATATCTCTCATATAGTTTCATAAACTATGTGAGAGATTAGAGGATTCGTGAACAATGCATACTTTCACTTTGTCGGATCAAGAAATGATCAAAATAAAGTTGTAGATCTTGATGAGTTCTACAACTTTGGTATTCATGACTTTTTCATTTGAAGTCATTTAATGTCTCAACATCCTGTTTGAAGTTCTCAAAGTTTCAAATTCAAATTTTGAGTTGTTCGAACAAAGTAAGATGGAGAAATGATCAAAACAAAAGTTGTACATATTGATGAGTTATACAACTTTCTTGTTGGTGATTTTTTTTCATTTGAAATCAGTTCTTGTCCCTAAATTATTTTGAAAGTTCTCATATTATGAAATTCAAATTTTGATTCATCAAACGAACTCCTATGGAGAAAGGACTAATACAAAAGTTCTAGATATCGATGAGTCATACAACTTGTTAGTTGACGACTTTTTCATAAATTGCATATTTATTATGATTTATATTTTAAAATGAAATGTATTTATGCTAGTAAAAGAAAAAAGAAAAACATTATATCCTAAATAGGCATGAAAATGACGCCAACCCAACTCCAAATCTACTGTTTTGGCAGCAAATTTTTGCCTATTTCGCCCGGTGGCGCGCCTCCAACACCGAATTCACCATTGCAAAAGATGCTTCTACCCACGCTTGCCATGCCCCCAAACGGCTAAATAGGAGGACTTGTAGGTAATTTCGCATGCACTCATTGGTGCGTATACATACACTGAACTGTTCACCCCAAACCCTAGCCCTCCCCAATCCGCCGCGTCCGACATGAAACCCCCAGCCCACCCGAATTCTAACCGCCCCAACTCCGCAGCACCACCGTAGGCCCCAAATCTCCACCACCGTAGGTCATGACCGCCCTAAATCTCCGCCACCACAGCTAAACAGGCCACAAACCCTACGCCGCCACAAATCTTTGCCAATGCCGGTCTGCAGGCCACGAACCCTATGCCGCCCAAAGCCCAATGAGGTCGCCACCCTACCACAACTCACGGCCACCCTAGCACCGTCCCAATGGCGCCGAAGAGGAAAGGGCAAACAAAGGGGTCACGGTCAGCACTCAAGATTGCAGGTGAATGCTTTCTCCGCCTTCCTTCGTACTAGCTCCTCTGATCCGCATTCATGTTCATGCTTCTAGTAGCTTGTCTTCTAGGTTGTGGATTTTCATGCATGCTCATGGTTCGATTGTGGATTTTTTTAATTAAAATTTTTGGTGAATCCAAATAATTTTGAGTTATGCTCTTGCTAATGTGGAATCTGCGCTTACTGCCTATGAAGTAAAACGGATGCCTTGCTTTCTTCTAGGTCCTAAACTTGTGTACTCTTGCAATCTCCCCTTTGTTGGAACCTAGATGATTGAATTAACTTGTCTGAGTCCCGTCATGCTTAAATTTCGTTGTACTCATGCGTGTTCATGGTTAGATTGCATATTTTCCAATTATTGTTTTTGGTTATTACAAATATTAGGCTCTAATTGTTCTTGTTAATGCAGAACCCCCGATTACTGACTATGAAAAGCAAAGGATGTTAAAATGTCTTCAGAACAATGCTAGGATGCGACACTACCGGCATTATCTAGTATTATGTTTGGAAATTCAGTTGTCCAGCGACAAACTGAAAAGAACAACCACAATGATGACCATGACTTTGATGCAATGCTGAAGATATAGTGAGAGCGATCTAAGTGATGATAGGCTAGTACCTGAGACTGAAGACTTGCTGAACAAGAAGTCTGGACATGGTTGCTTTAAATATATGGTACTAGATCTCTCCATTGAGTAATGTTTTACCACATTTGTCAATAATTGACCAGTTCTAGATTAATTTACATATTCATTTATTTCATTTCTTGCAGCCTTCTACCAAGAAATCCGAGAAGAATACTGAGAATATAACATTTGTGCCTCATCATGCAATTGGGGGCAAAAGAGTTGTTGCACCATTGCAACCTAATAGGTTGACAAGGTCTAGAAAGCATGTCACACCAAAGGTTCATGTCACTACTCAAGATGTGTAACACCATAAAATTTGCTCCTTTCAAAACAGATCTAAAATGATTTAAATTTGTATTTTTGTGCTCATGAAAACATAGGGAAATAATAAATTTTCATTAAATTAAAATTTATCTTAAGGTAGAAACATGTTTTTTGCATTCATGCTGGTCGCACCTTGTGTTTCTATGTGCAAAATATTTTAAAATACGTTTAGGAGACGAATATCTATCTCTAGGAATTTTTCAGCTTCTTTCTGGAATTTAATTCCTACCCCCTTGACCTTAATCTTTATGTTCCAAGTTTCAAACAATCTTTTCTTGAGCTCCAAATAATTTATTTGAATTCCTCATCCTTCCATTTATCTCCAGGATTTTTCAACGAATTTTTCTAAG
>JAKOGQ010000730.1:0-50000 GCA_022457205.1 Saccharum spontaneum
GGAAGTGCAGTCCCCTATACGTCTCGTCGATGTCTTTCAGTGGAAACATATACTCCCAAGTAACATAGAAGACGGGTAACTTCATTTGAACCACACACAAATATATGGTGTAATAAGTTAATTATATGTTTAGGGTTAAATAGTTGACTCTTTATTTTGCTATAGGAATTTATCTGCCTTCACTATTCGGCAGTTCATGTCCGTGTGGAACAATGGACAGCTCATGCCAATTTGTACAGTGAGTACAACACTTTATGTTCATGGTCACATGTAATTCCAACTTATTACATATGTTTGTCTTCTGCGCATGATGACCGAAGACTAGAAAATAGCTTTGTGACCGACCTATTGGCGTATGATGGGAATTCATGACGTTGTATAGCTCTTGTATCCGTACATAATATCTTAGCTACATCACGGACAAAAGTATAATAAAAGAGATAGTTGTGGAGAACTTGTCTATCATGCACTTGTTTTGACATTGTTACTAAATTGACACTTATTTATTTCAATATGGCTTAGAATAGTATGTTGTGAAACCGCGTTAAGATTTATTTGTCTGTTGAATTCGACCCACTATTTTTTCATACTCTTGTTGCACGAAACTATTGAGGCTCCTAACCCGCTTTTTTCTACTCTTGTTGTGTTGAATTGCGTTAAAAATTTTGAAATTGTGAAACCGGGCAAGGATAAGAAATTTTTTGGTGGGGGTCAGAATTTTCGAGCTATGGGAATTTTTGAAACTGTGCGTGAAGTCTGTGAGAGAAAAAACGTTAGGTCTCGGAAATTCCGTCCCAAATTTGCGGTATTAGAATTAAGACAGAGCAACCTTGGTCCGAAATTTTCTCTGAAATTCTGATGGTAGCAATTTCAGGCTGTGACCGGAATTAGAGACCACAGATAGAAAACACTCATTTTGTAAAACTTTTAGTCAACTTGTGTTTTGTCTAGGTGTTTTGTTGGACTTTTGAACACGTACGCACTTGCTAGTAATTAGTTTTGGATTTCCCTTTATAGTATGCATATATGGCACACCTATTATAGAAATTAAATTCAAAACATGCTACCCATGCAATTGCGCTGGCCAACCTTCATGTTGTAGGTCAAACACAGTCAGCAGTCATGGTCAAAGCGTCTAGTAGCATTGGAAGGCATATGCTCGGATTCATAAACTAAAGTGACACACGGATACCTTTCTTTTCTCTATAAAGAGCTGTTGACGGTTGGAGCGAAACGGAACTTTCCTTAACCTCTTTCACTCGTTGGGGCATGAAGCGTTCGCGGTGGCCCTCGGACAACGACGCAAGTGCGTGGCGAAGGAGCGTCAACTTGGGCGACGACGACGTAGTCAGAAACCGCTAGTTCATACACGGAGAGGCAACCATGCATGCATGTTAGATCCTGTTTTCTGCTTGAGACAAAAGACAGCAACTTGCCAACTTGAGCGACATTTACAGCACAATTTCATCGCTTGTTTCGTGCGTCCGCTTTGGCGCTTTTCCATATAGCCGTCCGAGCACGGAAGGCATAAATAAGGCGGCAGTGTTCCGATCCTCATCCTCGTATTGCTAGAGCCATTCTGCTAGCCAGCGAGCTTGCTGATTTTCGAGGCACGCATAGAGCTCCAGCAATGAAGAAGCCATTACTCTCCGTCGTTGTTCACCTCCTACACCTTGCTTTTTTCCTCCTTGCCATGCCTCTTCTGCAGCCGTGCGTGGTTCTGGCCATCATGTCGACCCCAAGCAGCTTAGCCGCCGGCGACAGCCTGAAGCCACCCAACTACGTCACCAGCCCCTCCGGCGATTTCGCCTTCGGCTTCTGCGCCCTCCCCGACTCCAACGCATCCTCCTCCAGCTCCTTCCTCCTAGCGATATGGTTTCGCTTTGATCCTGGCAGGGTCGTGTGGTTCGCCGCAGACGCGGACTCAGGCTCCGCTGTGGTCGCCGGAGGCCAGTCCGTCCTGAGCATCAGTACCGCCGGCCAGCTCTCCCTTGCTAATCCTGGAACCAGCAATGCATGGACCCCATACACTGACGCTAGCCAAAACTACGGCTCCCTTCTCGTGCTACGGGACACCGGCAACCTCCAGTTCCTCGGCGCAGATGGCAAGACCGTCGTCTGGGAGAGCTTTGGACACCCCACGGACACTCTCCTCCCAGGGCAGCTCATGGCCCCTGGAACACTCCTTCGGTCTAGGGCCTCAGACACCAACTTCTCAGCCGGCCGCTTCATTTTCATCGTTCAGAAGGATGGGAACATCGTCATGTACAGGACGGACCTGCCAGGTAGCGGCCCCACGGCCCCCATCAACGCCTACTGGAGCAGCGGCACTTGTTGTGTCGACAATGGCAACACGACTCTCAACTTCGACGCCGAGCTCGTCGGCCACCTCTACTACCGGCTCACGGACGGCACCAGCCAGAACCTGACAGCCCCTCAGCCCGTTCCTTCCGCCGGCAGTAGGTTCTTCTACCAGCACGCCACGCTGGACCCAGATGGAATCCTTCGTGTCTACATCCTCCCCAACAACACCGCCGGCAGCGGCAACGCCACATGGTCCGTCGTGAACCCGCCGGTACCAAGCGACGGCTGCCAAGCGGTGACCAACGGCCGGCGTGGCATGTGTGGACCCAACTCGTACTGTGTGTACGACGCCGACAACCGGCTCGACTGCGAGTGTCTAGGTGGCTACACCTTCTTGCACACACAGTTTAGGTACGAGGGCTGTGCTCCAGCATTTCTTCAGGATACCTGCGATGACGGGAAGAACAGCCATTCTTCCGAGTTCAAGCTCGTGGAGTTGCCCAACACGTATTGGGCAAACCCGATATTCTACGAGCAGCACAAGTCCATCACGGCGGAGCAATGCCAAGATTTGTGCTTGCACAACTGCCTCTGTGCAGCTGCCTTGTTCGACGGAAGTAGCAACAGCTGCTTGGAGGCTGCTATGCTTACAACCGGGTGGCAACAAAATGGCACGAGCATGAGGACGCTGGTGAAGGTGCGGATCAAAGGACCCCCTGCTGTGATCCTGCCTTACGCAGTCATTGCTGGATTGGGCATGTTATTCTTGGCCACTGCTTGCATCCTCCTAGTGCATTGCTACATCACTAACAAGAAGGAAAGAAACAGGAAGCATTTGAGCGCGACGGTTTTCACTCGCAAGGAGCTCCGCCGAGCGACCAACGGGTTCAGCAAGCTGCTTGGCCAGGGCGGCTTTGGCAAGGTCTACCATGGCATCGTCAAGTCCCTGGAACCACACGATGTCGCCGTGAAGGAGCTCAGGAGCACGGACGAGTACCAGAAGACGGAGTTCGAGAACGAGGTGCAGTCCATCGGCAGGATCCACCACAGGAACCTGGTCCGGATGGTCGGCTACTGCAAGGAAGGCGTGCACCGGATGCTCGTCTTCGAGTTCATGCCAGGAGGCTCCCTCGGCGACGTCCTCTTCAAGCCCTCCGAGAGGCCGTCCTGGAGCTGGCGCGCCGAGGCCGCCATGGCCATCGCAAGGGGGTTGGAGTACTTGCACTACGGCTGCACAGCTCAGATCGTCCACTGCGACATCAAGCCCGACAACATCCTGCTGGATGACAAGAGAATCCCCAAGATAACGGACTTTGGGATCGCAAGGCTCCTCGACGGCGACAAGCTGAAGCAGACCATCACCCATGTCCGAGGCACGCTCGGGTACCTTGCGCCGGAGTGGTTCAGCAGCGAGAGGAAGGTGGACAGCAAGGTGGACGTGTTCAGCTTCGGCGTTGTTCTTCTGGAGATGATCTGCTGCAGGAGGTACCCACCATCACCGGCACCGGCAGACGACGGCCAGGATGGGCCGCGATGCAGCGGCGACGACGATGAATCGGAGGACCTAGGCATGCCCGTGACACTGAGAGCATGGGTGTCGGACCTGGTTAGGGAAGGCGATGTTGGGCGTGCTGTGCAGGGAGACAAGGAGGCGCTGCAGGACCTGGAGAGGGTGGAGAGGTTCGCGCGCATTGCGATTTGGTGCGTGCAGGGGGAACCATCGATGAGGCCAACGATGAGGGCCGTGGTGTGGATGATGGAGGGCACCATGGAAGTGGACGCTCTACCTGCTGATGACCCTCCGGCTCCAAGGGTACATGACTTCCCTGCAGCGGCAGCTAGTAGTGGAACTCATGATAACTCCAACTCCAGTAGTATATATGATTATGATTGAGGACAAGATTATATTTTATTTCCGCAAAGAGCACCCTGCTCACCAAGCAACTTTGTGTGCGAAAATTCCTAATAAACAAAGCGTTGTTAGTTTGTATCGCATAATTAGTCATTGCAAATAATCTGTTTTGTGCCTTTTTTTTTTTGTACTTTGATTTGTAAGGACTAGCCAATCAACTCGTGCTTAAAAGTCCTATAATTTTATCTTACAAATGACTGGAAACATCATTCTCCTAAGTTGGAGCGATGGCTGTCAGAAAGGAATCTGTTGAATGATTGCATCCAGCATCATTTACATCGGGCACAACAGAGAATGAAGGCTCAAGCTGATAAAAATAGAACTGAGAAAGAATTCCAAGTGGGGGAGATGGTTTTTTTGAAGCTACAGCCTTATATACAAACTTCAGTAGCACCTCGTTCCAGTCCGAAGTTGAGCTTCAAGTACTATGGTCCCTTCAAAATTCTGGCTAAGGTGGGGACTGTAGGATATAAATTGGCGCTGCTAAAGGGTTCCAATATTCATCATGTTGTGCATGTCTCTCAGTTGAAGCGCCAAGTGGCACCATCTGTGTAGGTGGAGGATGACATTCGGCTTGTTCCCACTTACCCCGAAGAAGAAGTGCACCCTATTCAGTTCAGAGGAGCAACAACACTGTCTCTTGGTTCATTGAAATTCCTTGCCATCGTCATTGACAACTTCGGAAGAAGCGAACGATCTGCATCCGGGCCCGTCTCAATAATTTTAAGGGCGCTTGGACAAGTAAGACACTAAGGTCCAGCAATCTAATATTTTAATATGCCAGTTAATAAAGTATATAGTACTATTAATAAGAAATAACTTGCAACATATATTTAGTTCATAAAAAATGATTGTACATAAAAAAAGCTAGAAGAATGGTAAAGTAATAAGTAATAACTATTGTGGTTACCTCAAATAAATCTATAGAGCTTTAATGCTTTTAAAAAGCATCTTCAGCATTTCTTGATGCAAAATCTTCAAGAACAGTGTCGAGATCAATTTTATCTAAAATATCCTTCTCAATGTTACACATAGCGAAGCCATTCAATCTTTCTTGTAGCATAGTTCACCAAACAATTTTTCAATGAACTGATCTTCTTGTTTTCTTTTTTTCCTTTTCTGAACTCTAGAGAAATGTTTTTTTGGCAACATCTAACATGTTCAAAAAAATATATTGAATTAGAATTTAGAAATTTAGTTAATTAGATCAAACAGTCTGCAACTCTGCAAGTGCAAACCATCACGGCCACGCCAAGCCCTATCCTTATAACTGATAAACTGAACTAATGAACTCTGGACTGCAGTTACTTACCGCTGTCCGCTGGCCAGTCCAGAGATACAATGGATCACAGAGGCCGCGGAGAAAGAATTCACGCCCGCTGCCCGCAGAGGTCGCGGTCGTTGCCTGC
Source organism: Saccharum spontaneum (assembly GCA_022457205.1). Lineage (NCBI taxonomy): Eukaryota > Viridiplantae > Streptophyta > Magnoliopsida > Poales > Poaceae > Saccharum > Saccharum spontaneum. The sequence continues at coordinate 5,626 of JAKOGQ010000730.1, forward strand.
AGCAGCACGCCGTCACCGGCCAGCGGCCGCGAAGCCAAGCCCCGACTCGCGATCGTGAATTGGAAGGGTCGTGACTCGCCGACTCCCTGCACGACTCACGCAGTCACACACGCCACGTGAATAGAAGCGACTAGCGAGCACCTAAGCTATCAAATGGACCTAAAGAGCGACCGTATGAGCCATTGGGCCGGAATACATGTACTATACAGGGGTATACTCATGGGCCCCCAAGCACCATGGGCCCCCGGCCGTCGCACTTGCTGCCCTCCCCCATGAGACGGGCCGACTGCATCGATGCTACCCAAGTAGCCTAGCTTGGGGGCAAGCTAGATTCCGAGGGGGAGGTAATGTCTGGTGTTCAGTTAAGCAACGTAGCACTATTGCGCGTCTGGCACCCGGTGACCGAAGTGGTTGATGGACGCAATGTTATGTCAGTAATATTGGAGTTCAATAGGGAGACAGTCGTCTAAGGTCGTTAGGCTGGTGGTAGTCGATAGTGAGGTGCAGGGTGGGTATATAAGCCCTTGTAATCTTATTGCTGAGGATATCGAATAAGAGAACTCTGAACCTGAACTCTGTCTTTTGTTAGAATATTAGACAATATTTGTGACATCAGACATGTGCACGTGTGATATAAGCGCAATGAATATGTATATGATATTGGTCATCATGATTTTAATCATAGAAAATAGAGGATGGGTTGCAACAGAAGCATATATATCCACCGGCACCAGAGCCGACACTAGTTGGCATAGCGTTTTTCGATGTAGTTGTCCCGCTCGATGCGTGCAGTAAGGTTGAAGTGTCGATCACCACCTCCTTCATTGGAAGAAGAGGCCAAGTCATCGAGAATTTGTAGGAAGAAGAACGAATGAGCAGTCATGTGAAGACGCTCCCCAAAAACCTGATTGTCGGTCTACACCCTAGCAGATGAACTCGCAGACGGCGCTGGTTTCAGAGACCTACTCTTGCTATTCCAGTGCGAACAGGAACTAGGACGGGAAGAACTTTGGTTGTAGTGGAAGCAGTGGATGTGTTTGCGCAAGAGGAAGCGAATGATAGGTATCTTATCTCGCCCACTCTCGCAGAAGCCCAAAGGTCCAACGGAAGTGGAACCGATCAAGCACCAAAATCAACCGGGCAGAAGGGCAGAAGGCTGCCTTGATCATGAGCAAAAACTTCTTAAGCTCATGTCATCAATCGGCTTAAGTGGCAAAACCAACCCGCGCCCCGCACCACACCATGCCGGCTAGGCTCAAACCACACCATGACACGGCTTGGCGGGGGGGGGGGGGCATGTGTGGCACGTCCTCATCCATTCTCAACTTTTCAATATTGGCACACACACAGTTGACCCATATAAGTTTAGTCATCGTCCAGTCAAAATCGCGTTTGAGACTAAACTATAATGCACAAGCTATGTAATACGGTCTTAGGATTTTATTTCATTTAACTGAATTAAAATAGACCAAGCCCATTATTAAATCTAACATCATCTTCTCTCTGTTTCTCTCCTTCCCTCTCTAAACTCTGTCTATTCCAATTATTTGTTGAGTTCCTAGCAGGAGCCTAACAGCCTAGTGTTAGCAGTGCAGCATGGTGCATGTGGAGTGTCAATCTAATGTATAGTCGAGTCTGGCACGGTGTTGCGACGCGTGTTGATGTTTGAGTCCAACCGATCTGGTCCTTTCGGGTTGTTGTATCTTTGTTGTGCCCAATCTTGATTGATTCTTCGTTTTAATGTAATCAATAGCTCTCCTATTTGATTTGTTTTAAAAAAACTTCACGCGAACTTGTAACATGAACGGATAGGATTTGTCCACTGACGGCGAATTTTAGCAGGGAAATTGATTCATCATATATAATCATCTCGCAAAATGTATTTACGGAGATAGTCCTAAAATTGGTTTATGGAGAGGTCCGCCTCCAAAAATCAGGCCATTTTCGGAGATGAACTTCCTAAAAGGCCTGTTTTCATAAAAAGGCCCGAGGCCTGCCCGTTATTTGTGTCCACATATATAAGGGTTGAGGAGCCTCTCGCTCCCTGTGTCCGGCTCTCTCTCCTCTCTATGCGGCGGCCTTTCTCACTTTTTATGTATGGGTGTTATCGGATTCACCTCAATCCACATGTGTTGGATTAGATTGGGGTAGAATTTAGTTCAAGTAAACAAGGCTGTAATGTGTGAGCTAGATCCCTGTTTTCCATGAAAAAAATTAGTGCAGATGGTCCTCATAGGACGACCGTCTTCCAGTATAGCACTACAACCGCCAAAGATTTCTTTCATCAGAAGAAAAAAAAACGGAGCGAATGGTCATGCAAACTGCTTAGGCTCCGCTCGGTTAGCTATTATTACGCGAGGAACCATTCCGAACATGAAAATCTTATATAAATTAATAATGATTCCGGCATAGAATTCTTCCTGCGGCTCATTCCCCGGGAAGCGACGGGGCCTTACGAAAAGTTAATTGCAACATGCCAGTTGCCAACATTCGTGTGCCATTCTCTAGAAATTCTGCAGAAGCTTGTTGACACGACAATGAGTCCACTCAAGAAGCCCAATACGCCCCGCATGCAGCCTCGTTTGATGGGCCATGGCCTCTGCATTTAACATTTTTAACTTACTCCTAGTTATTAGGCCATTCTTGGGCTACATATTTTCCCACAGAAAGGGCCCTCTCGGGTCGACTAGTGAGCTATGGCCTCGATACAGCCCAATAAATATACTTCGGCCCGCAAAATTCGGGCCCTGCCGGTTCTTCTGCCGTTCTCCTTCTTGTCTCTGCCGGCGGCGGCGCTCCTCCGAGTTCTGCGACTGCAATGGTCGCCGCTACTCCGGCCAGGCAATCCGCAGCTTCTTCTGCGCTGGCCATAGCCTGCCAAGCTGCCAATTGTACCCGTGCACTGGCTCCGTTGGAGACCACACGAGTCCCAGGTTAATTCCCAAGTCATCGCCATGCTGCTCCTATCCCAATCCAATACCCAAGCTAGCCAAAAGAAAGGTACCTACAGGCTACACCTACACAGCTGCTCACATGCGTTTGAATGGAAGAACGGTGCATTGGTACTCATTCTAACTTTCTTTCTGAGAGTCAAATCATCTCAAGTATGACTTAAATTATAGAAAAAAAATTACATAAATTTATGACATCAAATAAATATATACTATGGAAATATAATGAATACAGAATATAATTATAATTATTTGGTATCATAAATGTTATTATTTTATTATATAAATTTGGTCAAACTTTAAATGCTTTGACTTTCCAAGAAAATTAAAATGACTTATAATTTAGGATGAAAGGAGTAGCAAGTAGCACAAGCCCTTTTCTAAGAACAAAAGAAATTTTGAGGAACAAGCTTCTTCCTTTCACTGGCCGATTTGTTTTTGTGATGTCAACAAATATCTTGTGTGCAAGTAGATAATGATAGGTCATCTATCGGATTTTATTTCTTATAGACTCTAAACTTGGTTTGTGGCAATAATTTATTGGAATCAGACGTATTTATTTTGCTGTGTGCCTCTCATCGGGTCTAAGTAATGTCATATGAACCGGCCTGGTTAAAGACTTGAACATGTGGTTGTGTGGTTGATGCAAGATTGCAAATACTGCGTGTAAGCTGCCGACCAAGTTTAGAACATCAAAGCACGCCGTGACAACATCAAACTGCAGTAGTTCTACATGCATCTTTTAGTTCCATTAGTGTAGGAGTGCCACCTAGCACGTTGACTGCATGGTCTCAGTCTTTTCCCCCTTGATATTTTTTTTATCGGGTATAACTTGGACGTACACAATCCACACTCACACCACATGCACACGCACGCGTGTACCATGAAAATTCTAGAAAAACTCTATGAACTAAGATGCTGAGAGCTGAAAAAAATAGCTTCTTCTGATTTTGTGAAGTGATTCTCTATAGTGATTTTAAGAGTTTATGCTAAAAAATCAAAGAAAATCATTTTCAGCCTCAGAATCACTTCACCAGAGAATCAGGGAGCACAGCTCTGCCAAATAGACCCAAAAGACTTTCTTAAATTCACTCTCTAAATTATCACGTGGAGAGCAATTTAAATAAAAATCACTCCTATGTCTTTTTTATCCCTCAACAATTCCTTTTATATCTTATACATATTTCCGAGTTAATCTCTGGCTATTGTAATATTTGAAGATCTATTTAGAGAAGCTATTAGAGTACATTTTTTACCATTTTTTTATTACTTAATCTGACTTGCAATATTTGGAGATCTATTCTAACAAACTATTAGAGAACATTTTTTACTATAAAATTTCTATTATTTTAATAAGAAAGGATATAGAAAGACCTGCTCCGTGTGACACTGTACTACTAAACGATGCTAATTCAAACACAACATGCGACATCAACTTGGTGAAGTCGATTTTTTGGCCAGTTGATGCAAACCTGATCCTGCAGATCCCACTCACCCCGAGAAGAGATGACTATGTTGCATGGCATTATAATAGGAACGGGATGTTCTCGATGAAATCAGCTTACCATTGCAATGAAAAAGTAAATATGGGCCAAGAACTTAGACGTCGCTAGTGGTGCAAGTAGAAGTCGAGCATGGAAACAATTATGGAAATTAGACCTGCCAGGTAAAATCAAGATCTTCGGTTGGAGAGCTCTCCACTGTTTCATTCCATGCAAGGTTGTTCTAGCTAATCGACACATTAGCAACACTGGAGGGTGTCCGGCATGTCAAAATGGGACAGAAGACATTAAACATGTGATGTTCACTTGTGACCGAGAAAAAGTAGTATGGAGATCGATAGGAATATGGGACAAAATCACTTAAGGTTGGTATCTCTGGTGGGAGAGACGGCAGTTTGTCCATGGTGAGAACATCCAAAGAGCACCAAGATCGGGATTGTCCATTGTCGCTCTAACAAAGAGTTACAAGCTGGCAACAACGAAGAGCACCAAAGTAAAACAGGGTTGGCAGAAACCTTTGGAGGGCTCAGGGAAGGTAAACATTGATGCCTCCTTTGATGAAAGGACAGGATGTGGAAGCATAAGAGTTACTATTAGAGCCTGGACCGGGGGAGCGATAGCGTGTCACACGGCTTCATCATCCCCTATCTAGTGGACGCACCCATGGCGGAAGCTTATGCGTTGAAGGAGGGGCTACAGCTAGCACAACATGCCGGTTGCAACCGGCTAATCGTCCATTCCGATTGCATGGAGGTTTCTCGGCAAATTCAGCTGCCGCTATGTACGATGAATGTAATATTGCTTGGAACGGATTTTAGACGGTCTTGATCGGGCATCATAGCAGGGAAGCAAACCAGACAGGACATGAGCTAGCTAGGGGAGGCATGCAAACGAAATATATAATTGTATTTGGGACCATGAACCCCTATTTTATTATTCAAGTTTATAATGAACGATGTAATCTCTTTCAATCAATAAACCTCGCTGAATTTTTTTTAAAAAAACGATGCTAATTCAATCGTGCACGAAAGGCCTGTACGTGTTTGAGAAAGATTTATTTCGAAAATCTTAAAAAACTAAAATAACCACAGAACGTAAATATACTATTTTATCATCGTATTTGTTTATTACTCTCCGACTAGGAGTGTATACCACCACGTGAGGGCCTCTACTCCAGAGTGCTACGTGCCTATGCCTACGCTGCACGTGGTCATCGCTGCACTTGTGGACTGGATTTCGACAACACGAGTGACCTTAACTCCTTAGGTTCATCATCCTTGATTTGCTCTAACCAAAGACGTCATACCTGTGCCCAACTAAGGCGACGAAGGATCTGTGGGTGGGAACTGCTGTCCTGCTTCAGATCGAGACTGGTGGACTAAGGCGACGAAGGATCTGTGGGTGGGAACTGCTGTCCTGCTTCAGATCGAGACTGGTGGGAGAGGGAGGCAGTGAAACTCAACGGAGGTGAACGGGGGATTTGGTCCCCGCCCCCGCCCTATCGAACCCTCGAATCGTCCCTAAGCTACTGCTATGCAAGGAAATATCTTGCCGAGCAGCCTATCTTATTCAAATGTTCCATAGCCTCGCTTCCCGCTGAACATGCAGGTTCAAAGATTCATCAGATCACAGGGCAACATGGTAAATAAAACTCGGTGACGATCAAATGGCACCTGGCTGACTGCATTTCATACTGACAAACTACACCAATCCGGTGCTATGAACTGTACATACAGATCATGCAGTCGATCGTTGAACGTTACAAGGTCAGCAGGTGTAGCCATTTTGTGAGCACCGGCCATGATAATAATAGTAAACAAAGAAAAAGAATGAAAACAACTGTACATTAGGCTCAAGGGGGCAGGCAGCAGGGCCAGTGCGCCACAGAACACGAATGGAGGCAAGACTGCAGAATCTACACCACCTGGAAGAGAGAAACGGTCACAGACGAAAACAAAGCAGGTAGGATACAGCGTCGGGCACAATAATTAGCAAAAAGAGCTTGCGGTTGTAACCTTGGTTGAGGTAACACTTCCGTTATCACCGGAGAGGATCAACACCAAGTTGCACTACAGTTCCCACAATATGCACATCCACAAGATCCTGACAAAGCAGACGACAAATCAACAATAAATCATGTATCACGATGCAACGTTAAATTTGTGCACAGCTCAAAATGTGTGGGGGAGCATTCAGTGGAGAGAACCATGTGCTGTGGTTGCACTTCAACTCTTCTATACAATATGCCAGAGAATGGACACTAATGAATAATCATTCTGACTAATGGTAGTTTGTGGCTGGGTGATCTGACAGCAGTTTATTTGCTCCATTGGATCTAATACACATGATAAGATCATTCCATCTGTTCTTTCCATATTTAATGATTTAAGACTTGTATAATAAGCCTACTAAGAGAAGCAAATAGTGACCGCATAACCTAGGGAAAAATATGCATATTGCTGCCCAACTACATCTTTTTGGCAGGCAAACTAACCATTACAAGTTTGAAGTTTGTGAACAATGAACATAAAGAACTAAGGGGGTACTGGGGATAAAAAAGGATGCCAATCTTTCCGTATTCTAGAATCAAACAAGGCATATAAATAATCCAAACCTTTGAACATTGTTCCTTGGAAAATGGACTCAATCATAAAAGCTGATGGTCGTTTGCCGAAGAACTTCAGAAGTTCGGTCAAGGCTATGAGATGCCACCTATCACACAAAAAAGGACATGTATCTCATTTATAATCAAGGTGCAAATTCCAAATAACATCAAGTCAGGAAGTGAGCCTAGCTCAACTGGTTGGGTGGGAGGTGTGGTCGTGCACCCAACCACCCAGGTTCAAGTCCTCTCTCGGCTTGAATTTGGGTGCCCATTTTCCTAAGTTCGGTCTCGTTTTTTTTTCCTAATAAAACATCAAGTCAAGAAAGCATACAGGGAAGGGTGTGGACTGATTACCAGATATGTCAGGGCTGTGTATCTTTCTTGACTTAGATATAAAGGCTTTCCTCTCTGCATTTCATGATCCTGCATCCAAAGTTCCAAACATCCCAAAAGGTAAAGAGCATAAGCTCACATTGTCATGAAAGAATGCCCACTTTCCTCAATGCACCGTTTCAATCGTAGGAGTTTCCCTTATTCTTGAGGTTAATATATATACGGGTGGTAGTTTATGACTAGATACGAATGATAAGATCCGTCACATCATCCATTGATGGTCATTCAGATGATTTGAAATCAATTTCACATTGCTATTGTTCTCGAGGAAAAATCAAACATCTAAAGATTTCACATATGGGACATTTTATTTCATGTTCATCATGTAAGCATGCATCTGATTTTGAGGCCAAATGAACTTCTGCTGTGTGGCGGAGAAGCTCACAAGTGGGTTCATCAGCAGGAGGTAAAATTTCAAGCGGAGAATGTAACAGCTATAAGTCCATAAAAGAATAACAAAACATTAGGAAATTAAGCAATACCTCCTCTCCAAAAGCATCAAGGTATAGAGACGGCCAAAAGGCCAGACGAGCAGATCGCTGCAACAGGATTGTTGTTTTCTGCGCAGAAGACCATCAAAATTGAAGCATATTCACATAAGAATAGAGGCCACTATACTGGACAAAATAGTATCATGTGTAATGAGCTAGGGTGGTTCTTTGTTATTTGGGGTTTCTCATGCCCCTTTTCTTCTTAATATAAAAGATATGCAGCTCTCCTGCGTGTTCAAGGAAAAAAAAAGTAATGAGCTAGTACGTACCCTCACTAGAAGAAATATGCCAATACCAGCACCACATTGCAACGCGTGATTCTGGCATTTACCAGTCCTACAAACAAATAAAATTAGGGCAGGCGTTTGATAAATTATGGCACAACACAAGGTAATAGGAACTTTTACAAGCAAAGTTCTATCACCTGCAGCATGGTTTCCAACTAGGCGAACATAGTTTGCCACAAAGCAAACACAGTGCCGGTTCATCAGGCACTGAGCCACAATCAAGGCATTGCATCTTGACATATCTAGATGGAAAAATTATAAGCCATCAGTTCCTTCCAGGAAAAAAGGCAGAGCTCGCATAAAATCTCATCCCAGCTTAGAAGAACCAGACCAAACCTTTCTAGGAGAACCTGGTATACATCTGGTAGTTGCATCAGCCTAAATGGAACTGCAGGGGTAGAAAAGAGAGTGCCTCTATATTTACGGGGATTGTAATCTTCACAGAAATGTTGAGACCATTTTAAGGCCAGCATGTGTACAGATTCATCTTGGAGAATCAGATCCAGCGACTGAATCTGAAATAGGTCTTCCAATTCTCTTAATCCGTTCAGTTCCATTGCCAGTGAAGAACTGCCGTCTTGTGTGCTATTACTCAAGTAAAGATGTGATCCTTCCCAAATATTGGAACCGTCATACAAGGGCGATGTGGCAGACGACCTTAGCAGCTCCCAAAGCAATGCACATCTCCGAAGATATGGATATGTTAATCTGCGGACCATGTCTTTTGGATGACAAGAGGGATCGATATATTTGGATACAAAATACTCTCTGGCAATATCATATCCTGACATTGTCTTGCAAACATCATTAAGAAGGCAGTCATTGAAGTTTGATCGATCAAAAGTTTCCTCCCCGTAGCATGTTATCAGGGCCTACATCAAAATCATGTAGTTGCAAGCTATAAATTGTTCTTGAGCAGGAGCACATGGAAAGCAACTATGCACATGCCTGAACCATGAACAGGCTTCAGACCCTCTTAACAACATCACCATTATTCATGCCTTACATATACTTTTCTATTTTCTCTTACTTTTGCCTTTTTGTTGATAGCTCATGTTGGGTTTTAGCTCTAGCCTACCCCAATGTGCTTGGGACTAAAAAGCTTTGCTGATGTTGAAACAAGCTAAGAATTAATACAACTAACATACAAACTGCAAACATAAAGAGGAAGCAATGCAAAACAGCATACCTGAATGGCACAAACAACATAGAACAGATGGACAAAAGGGATGAAGAATTCAGCAGATGACAGAAACTGAACAGGCAGACAGAAAAGTGCTGACATCAAAGAAGAAAATGGATCTTGAGCAAGAACTGGATCAGCACATTGTTTCCAAAATTGGATATCAGGGAAGAGGCCCCCCTCACTGGCTGGATCAACCATCGATGGCAAAGAGCCTGTTAAGGATGAAAACGTGAGAAGTGATAACACATTCCATAAGTGATCAGCAGACATGATCTCATGAGATACAGAATAATTCATGTTTCTTCCAGGATCCCCAATATGACATTTTGGCTTGTTCAGACCATTAAGATCAAATACTACAATCAAATGTAAGCATTTTATGATAAACACATTAGAACTAAGCAAAAAAAAATGACTTTAGATTAGGCCACATCTACTTTCACATACAATATAATAGAGCCTTCTTGACAGGTACACAACCTACAAGACTTGGTATGCACCCTTTTGTTTTTATTTTTCCTTTAATGAATGCTTAGGTCTTTATGAAAGTATCTTGAAACCTCTTTACCTAAGCTGCTAAGCATTTGTTTTACAAACATAAATTCAGAAGATGTCATGATGTCATAAAGTGTGGGATGCAAATTTAAAGGTTATAAGGTTTTATTGGTTACTTCAAGCAAATGTAAGTAAGCCTAGACCAGAATTCTTCGCTTTGCAAGTCAAATCAACTCAAGGATCTTGGTTAGATAAAAATATAAAACTAACCACCACCACCAATACAAAAAAAAGGAAATACAACATTAGGACTTTCATAAGGGAAAAATAGTATAATTATAATAAATAAGATAAGAACTGAAATAACTAAAAAGGTTCAGTTATATTGCCTGCTGTCCTGTATACAAATACAAATCAGCACAATAAAGCAAACAAGGCAATGGTAAATATGTTCTAAGACATAAACTGTTACAATTAACCAGCACAACACAAACAATTATGCCCAGTATCATTTCAAAAAAAAAATGCCCAGTATGCCAATCAGCAAAAAAAAAAAAAAGGAAAGCAACAAGATAATAGTAACACTGCAAACAAGCAATTATAATCCGTTCTACAACAGAAATAGTAACAATTAAGAACCAATTTATCATTATAATCAGCTCAACAGAAACAATAACAATTGAGTACCAACATATTGCTCGTAAGGTCACTTTATAAAAATCCCTGGAGTCCACTTGTTTTATAAAAAAATCATAATTTTTATCAAAGCCCCACTGAATGAAATAGAAAGCTCATGATATTCATTTAGAAGTGGAAATAAGAAGACACTCCAAAACGAGGGAAAATAGTATCTAGATGTAGGGAAATACATTAAACAAGGTAAAGGAAAAGGATGAGCTATACCTTTTCGCTTAGTGGCATTCAGAATGTCTTTATAACCCGAAATACAAGAGCAAATAGAACCTGCTAATAGTTGGATACCTTCAAACCTCAGAAGAACCTCAAGACGATTCAAATTCCGTGCAGAGTGAGCAGCATGGAACAAGAGGGACAATATGAACCCACTTGATGAATTAAGTTCACCACGCAAAGATTCCAAGCAGGACTTCGATTCAGCAGAGTGGCTTGACATCCTACCACGAGAAGCGATTTCTGTAGATACCAGAGAGTATCTAAGTGTATCCCAGAGAAATAAGGATGGGTTGAGCCTCTTAGATGGTGAAAAACTGCTGTGACTGCGAGGATAGTAAAGCATAGCCAATCTTCGAATACAAGGATCAAGGGCTGGATTTGTAGTTTCATTAAGCTTCCCAGATATAGCTTTTAAAAACTTGCTTTCTCCAACGATTTTTCCAGCACTTTCAAGAAGAGATAGTGCACGAGGGAACTGTAAGCAATTTCTATTCACATCTGATGTAGGTGTAACAACTTGAGGTGTCAAGGTTTGAACAAACGGTCTCACCATCCTTGATGTTTTACCAGAGAAATCAGGTGATGCTGGAAGAATGGAATTTGCAAATCTGCGACATACTGGACAAAGCAATTCTCCCTGCAAAAAGAATTGTCTAAGCAAAGGATCAACAAAAACAAAAACAAAAAAGTCAACTTTATAAACACAAATATATACACATACCAGATCAGGATCAACTATATGACCACCTTCAAAACCAAGTCTCCGGACATATCTGTAAATAAACAAATGTGTAAGTTACTGCAAACAGATATAGACTCAAATCAATGGAAGTATTGCGGCCAGTAATATGTATAATCATAAGTTATGTAGGCCTCCTAAATAGTAAGTTTCTGCTTCCCAGGTCGTGAACACTAAATAGGTATCCTAAGAGTGTCATAAATAAAGAAGTCCACCATATACCATATTTACAGTTTTGCCATCAAACAAGTCGATTTCATTCCATGCCATAAGGACTTTAGTTTTTTATTTAAAAAAACATGGCATCTGGCAACGGCATGGACAGAAAAAATTTTAGAATAAAGATGCTGGAGTGAAACCTGACTAAATTAATTGTAAATCGTGAAACTAGGACTTATCCGATGGCAAACAATCAACTATACCACACAAATTAAATGAATCATATAAAGGCTATAAATTGACCATTTTGTGAACTTGTACTCCTATAACTGAGATTTTCATTGAAATGTAACACCTAATTAAAAGGCGCAATGTAACACACCTATTTCCTAACTAGTAGAAGTGTAGAACTAGTTACAGTTACAAAAAGGGAATGTTATGGAGGGTGGTCCAGCATACCTTTGTTTCAAGGAGAACAAATATCGATCATGACATTCCTGATGCACGGCATGTCCACAAGAAGATATATGGATGCCATCACAATCAACAGGACCAAATCTGTTTCTTGTAGTTACAGAGGCAGAAGATTTTGAGGCTACATCGTACAGAGAAGAATGGTGGTGTTTTGCTGAAAGGCAACTAACATATGTTCCCAGCACTGAACGCTTGGGGCTTCTAGTTCTCTTGGTATCAACTGTGATGTTTGAAGTATTTGATGGCAACATTTGGTCACTATCCTGAATATGTGCATTGCTGGATCCAAATAGATCATTTAAAATAGAACTGTAAATGTCAGCCTCAATTGCCTCGAGCGAGACATTTTCATCTGCATTGCTGTTGCTATGCCCAGTTGGGAAAGATGATATATATCTAATCAGTGGATGTTGCTCATTAGAAAAATCAAGAAAGGCATCAACTTCCATGTTGTCTATATCAAATGATGGCTCTACTGTTGTATCATTGACAAGTTCCTCAGAAGTTGAAGAACCAGAGACTGAGGAATCGGTTGAGTCTTCCCTTTTGACTGATACAGTCTTGTTTACTTGAGCTGGATTTTCCCAGGATGGATTACCCATCTCAACAAAGGTTGCAAGCCGAGATTTCTGAATTATAGAACACACATGAAAGATTATTCTATGGTACTTTAACATATATATCAGCATAACAAAAAGAAAAATAAGTAGAATTAACATGTGTTTTAAATATAGGTCAGAAAGCATCATATCATACACCAAAATACTGCAGAAAGAACAATCACTACTTTAAGAACCTATGAGGCATCATAAGATAGAGCAAGATGTTGTCAAATCAACAGTGATTACCTGAAGAAGGATTAAGTAGCAGAGAGGGCTTTTGGAATCTGAGTCCCGGCACAGAGAGCAAACTGGTAGTGACTCCTCAGACACAACTCCAGTTGAACTGGACACATCTGTCTCCAACATAGTAACATCATGCCCCTCGTTTTCTGATGACTTCATACTTTCAGCAAACTTGGACTGCTCTGCCCTCATTTTCGCCTAAATAAATATGGTACAACAGAACAACATTGTGCTTAGTGTAAGAGAGACCAAAAGTCAACAAGTTTTTTTTTTAGGAAAGTCAGCAAGTAGCTTCAGAACCTAAGAATGAGCCAAGTGCAGAGTGTAGGCATTAGATGGCTGAAAAACCAAATAAACATCTAACTAGGGAAACCACAGAACTAGCACCTTGTAAATTAAATAAAGTGATAATGTTCTGTATTTTTTGTAAGCCCATCTACAAAGATCTCACAATTAACTAAGGCTGGAATTTGAGACAAGTCAAAAGGATAATTAAAGTATTACTATGTGAATTTTGCAAATAAAGATCTTACCATAATTGCAGCTTGGCGTTGGCGTGCTTTTGCTTTCTTTTCCATGAAATCTGAAGAAGATCCTAGGCTTTCTTTGGTACTGGTATGATCAGATGTAGAAGGCACTATATGCGGTGCCATTTGTTTCAATGTAACCATGCACTCCTTACTTAACTTGGCAAATTTCTTTAATAAGATTTCAATGAGAGATGGGATATTACAGTACTTGGATCCAGAAAAGGTGGCATCACTCTCTTCTTTGTATTTGTGCATTAACGAGACAAGCAGAGTTAACATGCTTTCTTTCTTTACTTTGTCAGACACTGGGGAAACTAGTTCAGTGGAGTAAGTCAAGATGGGGAAAGCCTCTTCTGCAGATGACAGAACAACCCATGATCCATCATCATGCTGCACCACGTCCATGCCATACTGACCAGCATGTACCTGTCTTTCAGATTCACATATATCAAGTGCCAACCAAAGAAGATGCAAACCCGTCACAAGAACATTATCAGGGGCACGTGATGCCGATGATGCATCACTGCAAACAGCATAAAAAAGAACAGCACGGACAATCTGAAGGACAGCCTTCGAGGTTGCAATGTTAGAAATACTTCTGAGGGGGTTAAAAACATGAGTCCACTGAGGTAGCTGAGCATTAAGGGCAGAAATTTTGCAGAAACGGTAATATCTCTCCTCCGCAATTTGCAATTCCCTAGAATTCCAGTGGGGGTGATACAAGTCTAATTCCTTCCAGCATGATTTGCGAAGTACATACTTACCCTGTGATAAGGTTTTATGTTAATCCTCCATTTTTGGATTATTTTCAGAAACATGTTATAGAAATTTAAGGACAGTACCTGCTTCATGCCAGATGGATTAGAATAAGCTGCCAGCGAATCCAAAACATTTTGAAGTTGGTCACTTGACGCAAGATCGCGAGGAAGAGACTTAACAATTTGGCTATGAGTGGCGTCTCCAATAGCTAACTTATAAATCAGTTCTCTCCTCAAGTTGTCTGCTGTGGAAAGCCCACAAAAACGACGTTCTTTAACCAATTGTATAAGAAAAGTCAGCATTTCTTGCATTAGAACTGACTCAAACCTGAAAACAAGATATTATCAGAACATAAATGTGGCATAACAAAATCTTCAGTTTTAAGAAAATGTAAGTAAATGATTAGTCTATGAACTAAGACAAAAAAGCAAGCAAGGACACTGTGTTTCCTTAGACCTTGTTTTGATGTCATGGATTACGGAGAACAAATTGAATAACAAAGACCTCGTCAACACCTTAGATAATTTTGAATTTGAATACAACTAAATGCTATCGCTGTTCTTTCATGAATAAAGATTTTTTTTTAGGGGCCAGTTGGTTTTCCAGCAAGCTAGCCTCGCCTAGCGGGCTGGGCAAGCCAAACCTCCCCAGCCCAAGGTAAGCTTGCCAACATGGAACCTAAGGTAAAGCTTGCTGAGAATCCAAACGCCTTGCTTGTTCCAAGTTCTAGCTCAGCAAGATAACACAGTGCCTGGCAAAGATATGTTTTTGACTAATAGTTTCCCTAACATAATGCCAATTGATACTAATAAAGTTATACTTTTTGTGAAGACAATATTCATGTAGCATAGCATACCGTGATGATCTTAAACGATTAACTAATTTTAGAAAGTTTGATGGCTCAGATTCCAGGACTTCATACAAAAAGGAAGGGAGTGACTGCCATCAATGGACCTATAATTTTGGGATTTAACAGAAACAAGTGTGGCTCGTTTATAACAGATTGGGTACATGGTATCCTACTTTCCTGCTAACCAGGTTTTGGAGACACTAAAACTCTCGTGTACTCCCTCCTAATTGTTTTAGCCTCACGCACAGAGACCAAGGAAGGCCGGAGAATCGCTAAAATTCATTTAATCGCTGTTGTTTACTTAACTCGCCAATGGCTGTTCAGTTTCCCTAAATAACCACGCGCTAACACAGACGAAAGTCTCCTGCTCAGCTCCTGGCACGCGCATGCCTCTCCCAGACTCCAAATTGCACCAGCCACACGACATCAAAACCGGCCAAAGCATACAGCTCCAATTGCATCTCCTGCACAATTGATCAGTTTTGCAACGGCTCTAAAATCTACCGCGATCGATGAAAATTAAGAAGCCTCGCTCTCGGACTCGTGTCCTGGTGATCGTCTTCTTCATCGAATGAATCTGGTGCCCAATTAAATCTGGAACGAGCTCATCCTCAGCGCCAGCGGTGAATCGCTGGTTATCCATGGCTTGCAGCAGCGCGTTTGCACGGAGGAGCGACATGGCGGCACAGCAGCGCAGTGAAGCGACGCGGCGTCACAACAGCACGGGAGCACAGCAGCAAGGCGGAGCCTGCGGGCCACGGCTTTGTTGCTCTGCGTCTGTGGATTAGTAGAATGACAAACAGACCAGACAATGGATCCGTATAAGAGGATAACAGGAGGACGGTGTAGTAATGAACCCGCAGTATATACGAGGCGTCGCATGCCCGCGAGACCGAGAAAAGACAGGAGGACCACCTAATATGATGAATACTTTTGAAAAAATCCAATTTGCTCAGACAACATGGACTTTTGAACGGAGGGATTAACAAGGATTTATCCTAGTTTCCTACCAACCAGCTTCTGGAGGAAATAAAACTTTCTGAGCATCCCAGTGCCACGTTAAATTTCTTCACGGAGCACATATACTTCAAATTTGAAAATGGAAGCATTGAAGTAAAGACTTCAAACCAAACCATTCTCTGACAACATACCAAGTTGAGTATCAAGTTCCAAAATGGCAGAAACAAATGAAATGGTTGTGATTGTTCCTTTTTCGTGTTGACAGAAAATCTACTGATAGAAGGAACACATACTAGCGCCCAAAGACAGAACAAGCAATACATAGCCACACAAGATGTGAAGATGCAAGGCAGATGGAATGAGTTGTGCTAACTTTTGTCACCATCAAACTTTACTTAGTACTCCCTCCATCCGTAAAATAGTGCATTCTAAAAAATTTAAGACAACTTAAGGGAACACTCAAATGACGCATGTATCCATGGATTATTCCAGTTAAGGAGTTTCTCCTCAAATTATGGTTTCCTTTTTCACAAATTTTGCCAAATCTATACATAGCCATTACATAGAATGCATTATATTTCAGTACAAATTTTAGAAGTCACAATGCACTATATTTCAGGACGGAGGAGTCGGTAGAGATGGAAACAGAAGTGACCACAACAAACCATAAATACTATACATGGAAGGTAATGCCATAAATTGAAGAAAAAAATACAAAGCAGAAACAGAAACAGACAAGCAGCTTTGGGCTTACTCGTTTTGCTCTGCAAGTCCCAAATCCGTATAACTGGACAGACCAAATCGCTCTTGAATTGTCCGCACAAAGAACTCTGGAGAAGATAGGGCAGCACAGCATTGAAGCAGAAACAGATCTGACTCCAAACCTTGGTCAATCCTGAAAATGGGGGCAACAAGATAACTTCAGCACTATTATTTGAACATTGAATTGAAATGAAGTCTAATATTTGAACATTGAATTGGCATCAGGTCTGATATTCGAACATTGAATTGACATGAGATCATTATGGAATTACCATTGCACAGAGCGGTACCACTCAGCACTCAGGATAGCTGCATCCCCGTTCTTGCGCCACATTCCAGCACGCACTTGTGCGCAAAATACTCTCACTCTCAGTGGATGCTCCATAACAATTGAAGCAAACCCATAGGGCTCACAACCTCTAAGTATCTGAGAAAAGAACTCATTGGATTGCACATCTGAATGTCTATCCTCTCCAAAACATTTCTTCATTGCCTTCCGCAATAGTAACGAAAGCATACGGTGCAAAGGGATATGGAAAGATGTTTCTTGTGAACTGACATCAAAGACAACATGAGGCCATTCTCTTGTATTGAGTATTCCTAGTTCCTCGATTCTTGAATCTGGATGAGCATACAAAATGCTACCATCAGTCAGAGTATAAGTAACTGCATCCTCAGGGTGCAACTGTACATCTGTAGTGTTGCTGCTGTCATGCATCTTCCCTTTGCCTGTACTGTTACTAACCGGAGACATCCCTTCCTGGTCAATCTGCATCCGGTTGCCTTGACCTTGAACAGGAGAACTAGATGCCTCATAATAATCTGTAGTACAATCTGTTTGTGATCCTTCATTTATCTTGATGCCTCTTGAACTGTTTCCCTTAAGAGAACTCCACGGGTCTTCAAGCGAAGCCATAAAATTGTGAGAATCATTGCTGCTAGCATCAAGGGATGACAGTTTGCTCCTCAGAGCTATATCATTTTCCAGCCAGAGCCAACTTTCAATAGCTTTCAGGCATTGAAGAATTAACCAGGCAGCAGGTGATGGCAATCCACAGCACAAAGAGCTGTCTCTGCTGCTTAAATTGGATACAGAACTCTCCTGGGAGACCCTCCCAACTTTTGCATGCCGCTGGTTTTCAGCACTTTCCACCCCTTTTATCGCAGTGGAGCAAACTGTCACATCAGTTGATTCATGTTGATCAGGAGGAGAAAATGATCCCCTCATCATAAGATTCTGGACAATTCCAAGATAGTGCCCCAGCACAAATGGCGCAGATAGATGCTCGTTCTCATCTTCAGCATGAATACTTGTCACTCTCTTCTGAGGATCCATTCCTTGCACAAGTGATAAGAGCTTAATCCATGACCTAGTTAGATCAGGCCTCTCATAAGCAACATGCTTAGAAACCTCTTCATGACTCAACACATAGCGTGTATCATCCAGTAATCGGATAGAAGCATCATATAAATTCCCCCATTTGTTTGTCTGCAAATAACAAAGTGAAAAAGGGTATCCCATGACCATAAGAAAGTAAAGGTGCACTCTAAAAGTCACAATGCATTAAGTTGACATATAAAATGACAGTGTAGTCAATCTGTCTTATTATGAATATTTTCCAATCCAATGCCACATCTCAAAACTGAAACCAACAAGGGTCTGGTCCTCAAATGTTTATGATTCATCCAATTAATTCATTCCCAGTTATCTGAGTGGCTATGCTATTTATTATGCTAGAAATAAGCAGGACAGATGCATAACTAAAATAATCTTTAGTCAGCCTAAAATTTACAAACTCAGAGAATATGCCAACATACCAGATGCTGGTTCACATGAGCATTAAATTCTTTGAGCCATAAAAAGCAGAAACAAAAGCATACCTGTAAACGACCATCCTCACCGATGCAAGAGAGAAACAGATCTGTCAAGCATCCAAGGAGGACACCCAACAAATCAACCTCGCGCACAAGCCTTGGAGTCAATGTAGGCACAGTGAATATTTGCACAGAAAAAGTTGTCATCAGTGGATAGCCTTCCAGTAGTGAATCATTACAGCCTTTAATAACTTCCTCAAATGTGATAGGGTAGTAGCGTATGAAAACCTTGGCAAACTCATACTTAAAAGCAGGGTCACTGATAAGCTTCAATAGAAACTCATGCAATTTTCTGGCAACCTTCTTGTCAAGAAACCTGTCTGACCTTATTAATGCATCTAACATATCAGGGAACTCACGGATCCTTAGGGACAGAAAACTAAGAAGGTTTTCACTGCGTGTGCAGAACTCAAGCAGCATGCTAGAGATAGAAGTTGTCAACTCTTCAGCAATCCTCTTGCACGAGCTACTATCACCACCCTTTGCATGGGGTGGTTCCAGCAGGCATAGCGCCTCCTTCCAGAACTGCAAGAGGACATCTAGAACAGGTCCTACAGAACGTGCAAGCTCCTCTGGAAGAGGCTTGATCTGCTCAGCCCCCTTGTGCTTTGAGCAGAAGCCCTCACGCTTCCAAGCAGTTGCATCTCCACAGTCACAACATCCACCCCCTGTGTACATGATAGAGTAATCATGATCCTTGTGATTGCCATTCTGGAAGCACGGGACACAAATTGCACATGTGGGGTCATTCTCACAAGTCCGGCAGCGATAAGCAATGTCATTGTGCCCCCAGACAGACCCACAGACAGCACGCTCCCCTGCATTGGAACGCTCCAGGTCATCAAGCATCGCTCCTGGTTCATTTTTGAACATCAACCACTGCAGCCATGACAAACTCTCACTGTATGCATCGCCATTGCTGCTGCTGTTTGCATCCTTCTTTGAGGCCTTCCGGGCCTCTGAAATATCAGTACCTACTGACAAGATGCGCCTTACAATATCAGGTATCTGCTCCTTGTGCTCCTCCGTGTACCAGACTAGGCCTTCTTGGTGCCCTTGCAGCTGTTCTTCAGGTACTCCATAGAGAATGAGCTTCTGCAGGGAGAGGGTAATGTTGTGCATCAGCAAATTTCTAAAAAACCTTGATGAATCGTTTAAATTAATTAATTATGAAGCGAAGCCCATATCATTGTAACCATATAGCTGATTCTGTTCAACACAGTTAACGAAGACGCCTAGTTCTGAAGAATCTCTCGTCCATATATCTTATATTATAAACCAAAAGAAAAAAACGGCACATTCTTATATGAATCAGTAATAAGAAGGAATATAACACCAAAGTGGCATCTGTAAGTATAACCATAGTCACATAAAATGGGTTCACCACCTTCGACCCTCGACCCGGGTTCATCGACCCGGGCCTGGGTTCACGGATTCATTTTCAACCCGAAGTGCAAAAATCTCTCGCGAGTAGCGTACCACGTACCGCGACCCCGTACCTCGACCCATCGACTCAAAAACTTTGTGACTATGGGTGTGTTTAGATGGTGAAAAAGTTTGGGTTTGGCTACTGTAGCACTTTTTGTTGTTATTTGGCAAAATTTATCCAATCATAGACTAACTAGACTCAAAAGATTCGTCTCGACATTTACAGACAAACTGTGTAATTAGTTTTTTCTTTCGTCTATATTTAGTACTCCATGCATGTGTCGCAAGATTTGATGTGACAGGTACTGTAGCACTTTTTGGGTGGGAGCTCCAACTAAACAGGCTCTATGAGTATAACAACATTATATTGGAAAAAACGCCCCCTAGCATGAAAAACAGCACCTACCCCAAACTCCCTCCGCCGCCAGTTTCTATCACAGTAAACACACCAATCGTCGCGCCAGCAAAGCGAATGGCAACAGACAAGCAGCCAACTGACAGCAAAAGTCCCACGGCCATGAACCGCAAAAGAAAAAATCCCAATCCCAAATCACCCACCGCCACGGGACCAAATACCAAATCAGCACAAGACAGGCAACCACCGCGACCGGCACGGGGTCGCGGGGAAGGAGGATCACGGGTAGACACTTGGGCAGCGAGGAGAACGCGGCGCACCTGCTCGATACGCTGCTGCGGCGACAACTCCGGCGGCGGCGCGGCGGCCGCCCCCTCGCCGGCGTCGATCCCGGCCATGGCGCGCAGCCAGTGGGCGCAGCTCCAGTGGCCCGATCGCCCGCCCCCGCGCCCCAGCCTCGCCGAATCAACCGACCGAGCCGCGGCGAAATCCGCCTCCGCCCGCCAAAACCACCACCGGGAATCACACGGCGCGGTGCAGATCCCGCGGCGCGAACCCCCCACACGGAGGCCTCGAGCAGTTGGGCAATCTCCTCTTCCGGCGATCTCTTGAGGGGCGAGCAGAGACCAGAGGAAGAAATCCTCAACCCTAACCAGAACGGGGTTATTTATAACTTCGTCGACGAAGAGGCTCGAGACGATTCGTGCAGGCGTTCGGGTTGTCGTCTTTTTTTCCTGTCCTTTTTTTTTTTTGGCGGTGTTGCCCTCGGACCCTTTTTTGCGTGATGGGGTGGAGCAGGATAATGGCGGATGGCGTCTCCGTGGCGGAATGGCGTGCTTTATCGTCGACGAGGGTTCGAGCCTTCGAGGCCAGGGCGAGGAGGTTAGTTCGGTCGCTGAGCAGTGGGTCCACAGGGTGGTGTGCGCCGTAACCCGTAGCTGAGGCTGCTCTGGCCGCGTGATACGGCTTCGTTTGGTGCGTGGTCACACTGCAGGTGGGACCCACCACCCATGTCCTCTGTAACTCTCCAGCTCTGCCAAATCTGCGAGTGGGAGGTGCTCCTGTAATTTTCGCCAAAAATACTTTCTTCACAGAGAAAAATTTTAACCAAAAAGATAATGGGGATTCGTTTCGCTGAAATTTGGCTTATGCTAATTTGTTGTGAGATAAAAGCATTATTCGTTCGCTAAAAAGTACTGCTGAAATAATGCAGACGAACGGGACCAATTTTAACCGAGGCCTTGTTCAGTTCCCCAATTCTCTCCCTAAATTTCACTATGCAAAAAGAAGATTCCCCGTCACATCAAAATGTCGGCAAATGCATGGAATACTAAATGTTGATGAAATCAAAAACTAACTGCACAGTTTTGTTGTACTTTGCGAGATGAACATTTTAAGCCTAGTTAGTCAAAATTTGGATAATTTTTACCAAATACAAACGAAATGCTACAGGAATTCTGATACAGTGTTTTTCTCCCCAATTCTCTCATCTAAACAAGGCCCGAGAATGATTTGCCCGTGTTACAGAATTTAAGCTATTCAAAAGGAAAAAGACACCCATAAAGTTCTGTAGTAGAGATGTGGAGGTGGGAGGTTCCATACTTTAACCAAAAATTTTGTTTGTTCGAATTTTGGTTTGTGAATGAAACTAAAAAGTCACGAGCAATTGTGAGGAGCTCTTGTAATTTTTGAGGAAAAAAATGTGTCCTTGCAAAAATAATGTACAAAACTTTAAAAGGATGAAGTGTGCAAAATTCTACGCAACTGAGTTTTGTCATAAACCATTTTAGGGCTAGTTCGGTTGTTATGAAACGAACCCAGAAATCATTCTCTTGATGATGCTTATTCAAATTAATAAAAGCAATTCAGCGGGAATCTATCCAGGAGATCATTCCGTAGCAACCCATCGTGCCCTTACTGGTATTTATCAAACGTAATAGGCAAGCTTGAAAAGATCTAAAAAATAATTATTTTAATAAAATAAATTATTTGATGATGGATGTTGTTTCGGTTAAACCCGAAACTCATGATTAATTAGGTGGAGGTCTTGTAACTTTCCTAAAAAAATGCATGTGTCCTCTCAAAGAAATTGCATGTGTGGCAAAATCTTAAAAAAAAAACGTAAACAGTACTAGAGTTCTACGTAATTGGATTTTGGCCGAACATGTGTTGCCCGTATCATATGAATAGGAAATCTCGAGAAGAACCGAAACATTGTTACTTTAACCGGTTTCTCGCTACGAAGAGACTAGCGCGCGGATGTCCAGATGTGGTGTCCGTCCATACGCTCGAGTCTGTTGCCTGTCTATTTTCAATACAGATACCCTTAGGGCATCTATGGATGTAGCTTCGTACTCCGCTTCGTCTTGTGCTCCGCGCCTGCTGTCTGCCTATGGATACAGCTTCATGCTATGTGCCTGTTGTTCGCCCATGAATGTAGTTTCGTGCTCCGCGCCTGTTGCCCCACCCATGGATATAGGTTTGTGCTCCGCGTCTGCTGCCGCACACGCGGGGACCGTTGTATCCGAGGGGACCACCTTTGGTTGTACCCCTTGTTGCGCCTGCTCATAATACACTTGCTACATAAAAAGCATTTGCCGCAACATACGTCCAAAACATATGAAACATTTACACATACACTTGCAGCATATGTGTATGGGCACTGCAACATATGCAACATCCAGATAAAACACTTGCATCATACGTTTGAAACAGCTGAAACATTTGAAACATACACATGCAACATATGTGTATAGTCATTGCAACATATGTAACGCCATATCTACTTTTGCAACAACCAGATGAAACATTAGCAATATACATCTAAAACGCATGAAATATACGGTTGGAACATGTGCTCATCTACTTGTTGCCCCCATTGGACACTTGTGACGCGGAGCTTGACGCCAGCATGGAGCTCGATGCCACGGCTCGGAGGTCGGACCTCTGATGTGCGCAACGGAGTCTGGGCGGGAGGCGCGAGGTGCGGCGGAACACAACGCGTGCGTGTGAGGTGTAAGCGTCAAGCACGGGTAGGGCGCATGAGGCACAGGGCGCACGAGGCGCAAGACACGAGGGCAGGCGGGTCCATCCCGTTCGGTCGGACGGATGCTCAGTAAAGAGTAGAGAAAATTCCCTATTTAGCCTAGGAATATGACAGGGTTTCTTCTTTAGCACCGAAAGATAAAATCTTCTCAATATAGCATTGGGTTTATTTTTTGTTTCCTATATAGCACTGTCATTAGATGTGGTCTCTAACACCGTCAACTATGAGGGGAAAAGACAATTTTATCCCTGTTTCATCTGTAGCACCATCAACATGTTAACAATGATATTTTATTGCACAACTTTTTTTGAAACAACTTTTTTGGACCATGAATATTTTTTGGCAGCACATTTTTTCCACATATTATTTATGACTGTACAATTTTGTGGATAATAATCATTTTTTTACCGTACCAAATGTATGGTAAAGAATTGTCGTAAATAATTGCTTCAAAAAAATTGTACTAACCAAAAATATTCATGGTCCAAAAAAATTGTTTAATTTTGTAATAAAATGATATTGTCAAAAAAATCTGTGCAATAAAATTTAATTGTTAACACAATGATGTGGCTGCACATGAAAACAGGGGTAAAATGGTCTTTTTCCCTCATAGTTGATGGTGTTAGAGGCCACATCTAATGGCAGTGCTATATAGGGAACCAAAAATAAACCTAATGCTATACTGAGAAGATTTTATCTTTCGGTGCTAAATAAGGAATTATGTCATATTCCGATGCTAAATTTGGAATTTTCTCTAAAGAGTATTGCCATTCTTGTTATTTTGGTTTACAAAACCACACAAGCAACTAGGAGGTGCTCTTGTAACTTTGTTAGAAAATAGGTGTGTCCTCAAGAAAAAAAATGTGTGTGTAACATGATCTTAAAAACCAATAACCTATGGGCATAACCAATTTTGTCGATATTGGATCAAACATATCCATAGGCAAGCTTGAAAAGATCCGAAATATGAGTGTTTTCACCAAAAAGTTGTTTTGTTCGATAACCAATGTTATTTCCGTTTCTAAAACTGAAAGGCATGAGCAGTTGAGACTTGAGAGGCAATGTAACTTTCCCTAAAAGCACATGCGTGCTCGCAAAAAATGCATGTAGCAGAGTCTTGAAAACGATATACAGTACTATGAAAGTGTACATAATTGAATTTGGGGATAACCCATTTTACTGGCATTGTATGAAAAGCACATCAGTAGGCAAGCATGAAAATATCTGAAATAGGATTACTTGAACCAAAATTTTTGTATGTTCAGAACCGATGTTATTGAAAAACACGCAAAATTGCATGTTCGCAAAAAAAGAACCGATGTTATTAGCAATTGGGAGGTGTTCTTATAACTTACACTAAAATTGCACATGTCATCAGCACAAAAAATACGTCTAACATAAGGAAATAGATCCTCTAACTTTGACATCTATGACTTGAAGTCACTGGCACATGGGCCTCATTGTAAAGTTGGGCATGATTGATTCAAAGTCACAGAGATAACCTACAAAAAGTTGTCATAGCTGAATTTTGGTGGAATTATTTTGCGGGCACTGTATCGAACAAACTAATTAATAGGCAGGTTTAGCGACCTAGATTAGTTATTATCAAATAATGCTCTATATTTTAAGATCGCTATAAGAAATTTCTACCAACTAATTTTCACCTCTTAGCAAAAAGCACGACAAGTTGCAAAAAAATGACAAGAAACCAATTAGAGGTTTTAAACATGTCTGTGCTCAATGAACAAACAGGACTATATATTTTCTACAAAGTACGATATCATTGCCTGGTGTATTTTGATATAGGCTACATCAATTCAGATGATAAGATTCAAGCCTCTTTGAGACAGAAAAAATTCCTAATTTCTGTGTTTTTCTTGTGAAAATCTTGCACAAATCTTATGAAATTCAAGCCTCCCAAAGGGTCCTCGGCCAACGGCCATATCTCCAGTTTATGTACCTGTACCAATAGCCCTCAGGTTGTCGTCAATCTTGTTATCAGCTACAAATTCGTTCTATTCGCTTAGCTGATAAGTCATGGCTGAAACTACTGTTCGCTGATTTGTTGTGAGAGAAAAATACTGTTAAATGGCTGGTTAATTTAGCTGATAAACTCGAGCGAAAAGGGCGTCATCGGCAGAGAGAGACATGGATAATTGATGTCGCCGTCACGAAGCCAAGGATGCGAGAAACCTAGCGGCCGTGGCCGACATGTGTTCTGACTTTTGAGAGGGACGAGTCAATTCTCGGTGAAGAAAACGCGAGCTGGTTGCTGAGAAATGGCCGGCGAACCGCGGTGACTCGTGGATGCCAGCGGACATAAAAAAGGGAAACACGGCGCCGTCTTTGAAGTCTCAACCACGTCGTATCGCCTAATCCGTCAGCAGCAGCCTAGCAGCTACTCCGTACTACCAGAATCGTCCAGAGATTGCATGGCACGAAGGACGATGACTAGTCCGGCATGTAGCCCCTGTTCAGTTCCCTCCAAAATACAAAAAGTGCAAAGATTTTCTATCACATCAAATCTTTAGACACATACATAAAGTCAGGGGCGGATCCAGAACGGGGCTACGCCCCGGGCTGAGCTGCTGATTCACGTTCAAAACAGTCTGATCTTGCTTCCTAGGCCTCCTTTTGTCTAATTAAGATCATAGTTTTTTAGCTAAACACCACATATGTTACCAGGGCTACATGGACTCGCCCCGGGCTACAGCCCGGGCAGCCCGGGCCCTGGATCCGCCCCTGCATAAAGTATTAAATATAGATAAAAAATAACTAATTACATAGTTTGCTTGTACTTTGCGAAACGAATCTTTTGAATCTAATTAGTCAATGCTAGAACCATAATTGACAAATACAAACAAAATGTTATAATATTTTTCGCACCTTCCAACTTTAGAACTAGACAAGGCCGTAGAAACTTCGTTAGAAAAAGGTTGATATACTAGCACTGTCTTTTCTTGTTAAAAAAAAGAGTAATTTCCTTCTGGAAGAAAACGTGTGGATTGTGGGATGGATTAATCTTGCATACAACCGGACACTGACATAAACGGAAAGCAAAACTTTTTTCTCCGTAAACGTGCCTCTGGTCAAGGAGCACATATTTTTACCAGTTGACCTACGGTAGGTCAGTAGGGGCTGCGGATCTAGTTCAGAGGTTACAACACAGCGACCAACTACAACCAGGGCCACGTTTAGTTGCCCGAAGGTGGCAGTGCCAAATTTACTGTTTGGCACTGTAATGTACCGTAGCATTTTCGTTTATATTCGGTAATAATTGTCCAACTATTGACTAATTAGGCTCAAAACGTTCGTCTCGTAAAGTATAACCAAACTGTGCAATTAGTTTTTGATTTCGTCTACATTTAGTACTTTATACATGTACCGCAATTTTAATGTGACGAGAAATCTTATTTTTTTATAGTGTTAAATTCAGAAGTTTGGAAGAAACTGAACAAGGCCCGGACGCATATTGTTAGGACGACTATCCTAGGTACTATCGTTTTCTGCCTGATAATAAAAATTGTGCTATTTAAATCATATTAGATTTGCAAACTATATGTAATATAAAAATCATATTAGATTTGCAAACTAGATATAATAAAAAACATATTATCAGGAAAAGTTATGTGAAGTAACTTCTCGTAGTTCTGTGAAGTGATTCTCTATCGTGATTTTGAAAGTTTATGCTAAAGAATCAAATAGAATCATTTTCAGCCACAAAACCCCTTCTCTCGGAGAATCATCTTTCATAGAGAATCAGGTTCAGATGGAGCTCTACCAAGACCTTAATTAGTGGTCTTAATCTCAAAACCCCAATATTTTCTTCTTCGCTTTCTCATTTTTGCTGTCCCGGCTCTTGTTGCCTTCCTACGTACTGAAGTTTCATTCAAAAACAAACAGCAACAGATGACACGCATTGAAATGACAAGAGGCGCATCATCTCATCGGCCGTCTTTCAAATTTCATGGTTGGCTGTGTTCAGTTCCCTAAAAAGAGTAAAAAAAAAGTACCGTAGTACGTTTTGGCTTTATTTATAAATAGTGTCTAACCGTTGACTAATTAGGTTCAAAACGTTCGTCTCGCAAAGTACAACCAAGCTGTACAATTAGTTTTTGATTTTATCTACATTTAATACTTCATACATGTATTGCAAGTTTAATGTGACGGTGATTTTTTTTTTTGCATAGTGTTTTTTTAACTGAACACAGCCGTTATGGTAGGGCGGCGACGAGGCTAGCTCACGTCCCATCATCAGTTTTTAAGACCAATCATCGTGGTTTTCTGGAGAAAACAACGATAAACTTAACAAGAGTGTGTTTAGTTGGTGAAAAGTGGATGAAAAGTTGCTATAGCATTTTTTATTGTTATTTAGCAAAATTTGTCTAATTATGGACTAAATAGGCTCAAAAGATTTGTTTCGACATTTACAGACAAACTATGCAATTATTTATCTTTTTTAGCTATATTTAATGATCCATGCATGCGTTTAAAGATTCGATATAATGGATGAAAAAAGAAATATTTTGGATTTGTATGTGAAGTGAACACATCCTAACTTTACAAGAAACCTAGCCAGTGCGGATGTAACCATCCTATCAAACGCTACCTGTAAGAGCCAATAGAATGAGAGTTGGTGGCCAGTGACTACACTACTACAGACTTTTCTAGAAGCTTATTATGTTTTGAGTGGCCAGTCTTTAATTTCCTATCCTCCGGTTGATCCCCGTGGCAGTAGCTTTAATCTCCATTAGTTGGTATATATACTCATAAGTTTACCAGAACCACACACGATTCCAAAATATAAGTCATTTTACCTTTTCCTAATTATACATAACTTTTGTTATGCATCTAGACATATACCATATAGTAAAAAAGCTGAATTTGATTATAATTTAGAACGGAAGGAGTATATAGTTCAAGCGCACACATCACAAACTAAAAAAAAGAAAAGAATGTGTAAGGGGGGAAGTAAAAGGAAGTATCATCTGGGTCAAATGGACCAGGAATTGTACAAGTAAAAAAGAAAAGGGGCCTTAGAATTCATGATATTCGTGAATTAAATATCAGTTTACTATGTAAAATACTGGTGGAAGTTAGAAACAGAAAAAGGATTATGGCAGGATGTAATTAAAGCAAAATACCTCAATGGAGTGTTAGTACTATGAGACACGGAATTCTCCAACTTGGGATGACTTGTTAAAGGTGAAATGGTTATATTCTTCTCAAGGAAAATATGTAATCACTAAAAACGGTGACAATACCCTATTTTGGTTTGATTGTTGGCTTCTCTAGTCCCTTTGTGTGATCAATTTAAGGATACGTTCTTGTTGTGTGATCAAAATGAGGTCTCTATGAATTGGTGTCTACCAAAGAACATGAATCTTTCTTCTTTTAAAACATATAATAGCAAGAGGTTCTTTTAGGTTATAAGGTACATAAGTATGTCTGTCAGAGATCATTATGACAATGACGGGTACATGAGGGCCATCATAATTGGGAGGTTCTGTTAAAAAATCCAAAATTTTTTAGGTAAAATGAGGAACTAAACACACCCTTAAACGTGGCTTCTCCGCATCAAAATTTTACAATTCTTCCATTTGAAAGTGCAAGAAATATAAATCGCCCTTTGTGGGCGGCCTGAGAGCAAAATCTTGAAACTGTACGCCTTTTTTCTCAAACACCAAGAAACATGTGTGTGGTACTTACATATATGATTTCGCTGGATCTCTAAATTGTGCGAATCTCTGCTGAGATGGGCTAGGGCCTTGTTTAGTTTGCGAAATATTTTGGGAAATGATGCTATAACACTTTTCGTTATTATTTAACAATTAGTGTCTAATCATGGTCTAATTAGACTTAATAGATTCATCTCGTGAATTTCGTCTAAACTGTGTAACTAGTTTTATTTTTTTATGTATATTTAATATTTCATGCATATGTCCAAAGATTTAATACGACGTAGAATCTTGAAATGTTTTGCAAAATTTTAGGAACTAAACAGACCCAGACCCAGACCCAACCAAGGGCTCGTTTAGATTGCAAAAAAAGTAAACCCGATAAATAGTACCACTTTCGTCTTATTTGACAAATATTATTAATCAATGACCAACTAGGCTTAAAAGATTCATCTCGTGATTTCCAACTAAACTATGTAATTAGTTATTTTTTATCTATATTTAGTACTCCATACAAGCGGTTAAAAATTGATGTGACGGAGAGAGTGAAAAAACTTAAATTTGGATGGCATCTAAACAAGACCTAAACTGCCCCTGGGCCCGCAAAGAAGTGCAATTATAAGCTGGGCCCGGCTGCAAACCGAGTGCGGGTCGAATGGCCGCCGAACCTTTGCAGCGAGGGCAGAGCTGGAAAGCGGGAAGGAATCGCCGAGGCGGAGGTGCGCATCGAGTCATCGACGATGGAAGCATGCAAACGCACCCAAAAGCGTCGCAATCCGCCGGCCGCTGCTTCGGCGCCCCATGTTCCGCGCCGCTGCGCCAAGTGCCCACAGTAATGCCATCCGCCGCCGCCGGATCATCGACACCCGCGTTGCCTGTGTCCGTGAGTGACACACTCCTACTACTCCACGGCTACAGCTTTAATTTATTCCCAGCTGCGTAGGAACACGAACAGTTTTTTTTAAAAAAAAGGAACAGGAGGGGCAAGGAGCCCCCTACTGAAAACTTAAATTAAACCAAGAAACCAAGTACAAAACAAAGGGAAAAAACACAAAGAGAAGGAGCATCCTCTATGAAAGGAACACGAACAGTTTAATTAAAAAGAAAGTGGCGAATTGGAATACTCATAGCACATCTGCTTGAAGCAATCATACCAGCAAAGATTCGATTAAGCTTCCCCGGCACGTCTAGCTATTTTAGCTTTTGCTTATAACTAGCAAATATGTTTCGTGTGTTGCAACAGGACCGAATACATTTTGATATTGGATTTCGTATCGTTTATTAGACACAAGTCATTTCTAACTTAGTCACATATAAAAATAGAGAATGCATAGATATTTTAAAAACAAAAAAGGATTAAAAGAAACTCTTCGCTCTTTAATATGATTATATTATATAGATAGATAGATTCAGATGGACTAGAATCACCTTTTGCTTTCTAATATGATATATAGATAGATAGATAGAGATACTCCATATATATATATATATATATATATATATATATATATATATATATATATATATATATATATATAGTACTCCCTCCGTCCAAAAGTAAATATCTGTCTCACGTCTCATGAGTCAAATGTTTTTAACTTGGACTAAATCTATAAAAATATTAATATTTATAGGACATAATTAATATTATTAGATAGATCGTTCTATCTATTTTTATAATAAAGTAATTTAGAGATATAAATGTGATATTGTCTATAAATAGAGTCAAATTTACATAATTTTGACCAACACGAATACCATAGCGTTACTTGTTTTGGGACGGAGGAAAGATAATAAATATAGATAAATATGTGAATATTATAGATAGACAAAGAAGAGGACACAGAGATAGAATCAGAAAGGTATCTATACATCTTTTATTTTTTTATTTAAGGTAAAACCTCCCAGAAAATTCGATGGCGGCAGTAGGGGCCACATGTCATCGTGAGTACTGGCCGGCCGGCCTCATATGATCACATGGGAGGCCACAAACCTTACCCCGCCTATATTATCCTGTGCCCCCTTGTCTTCCTTTCCTCTACAAGAAGCGAAATCCAATCTAGAAGCGCCCCTCCCTCTTTTCCCTATCCGAACCCAATCTAATCGACCCTTCGTCGAGATGGGCCGCAAGTTCTTCGTCGGTGGCAACTGGAAATGCGTAATTTCTTTCCCCCGTCGACTTGACTGTCTTTTTTTTTCGTGGATCGGATGTGGAGCTCTGAAATTTCTGATTCCGTTTGCGGTTAGGCTAGTGTTTTGGATTCTGTTGCTCTCGATTCAGATCGCCGTAAGAATTGGGTTTTTGCTCTTGGATGGGAAGCCTGGATATGATTCCTCCAGGCGTAATCTTTTAAGATCCACGAATAGACTTGATCTGGTCGTTCTCGCTCAAAACGGAATCAGGGATCTTTCGAGAAAAAACAAAACAGAATCAGACAAGGTGATGTTGATGGTCTTTGTATGTTTTGACCTAGCTGGAAGTGACCGCGTTCTTCCAATCCGCCCGTGCTTCCAGACTCCAGCGTTCTTCTTCTTCCAATCCAACCGTGCTTCCAGACTCCAGCGCAGAACAAATCGAAAAAAACCCTTCTCGTAGTTTCGTGATGCATGCATGTTGTCTGTAGCAGCATAGAAGTTCGATCTCCAACTCCTGGAGATTCATTCTTGTCTGCCGCACGAATTAACCTTAGCTTCTCGTCATGGAGCTCGTTGTAAATTTTGGATGTTTTGTGAAGGAGCTTGCTCAATCCGAGCATAGATTGGAGCTCCTTTGGCGACTTCAATACTCATTGGCAGTGAAAGAGCCTATTGCTTTGCCAAATTTCTCATACAATGGACATATATATAGTGATAAATTGCCTGTTAACTGATCATGTCATGGTTGATCTTGATGCGTGCAGAACGGAACCACAGATCAGGTCGAGAAGATTGTCAAGACCCTGAATGAAGGACAGGTTCCCCCTTCAGATGTTGTTGGTATGGACGCCAAAACTTTACATAATGCCTTTTAGGATTGACCTCGAACTATGCAGATTTACATAGTCCTGAGAAATTTACTACAGTGTATTGTATGATGTACTTAGCAATTTGGAATTGGTTGCATTGCAGAGGTTGTTGTCAGCCCTCCTTATGTCTTCCTTCCTGTGGTCAAGAGCCTGCTGCGCCCAGAGTTCCAAGTTGCTGCTCAGAACTGCTGGGTGAAGAAGGGAGGTGCTTTCACTGGTGAAGTCAGGTTAGTCTTCAATTCTCTCCTGTCTGATCTGACCTGACCATTGGCTATAATGACCAATCTGAGGAAGGATTAATGTCAAGTCTTCAATGCAAATGCATACAGTCTTGCACTAGAATAATTGATTATGTTCTCTTGACCATTGTGCACCGAGTCTTTTGATGTCACCTTTCACGCTTTTATTCAATTTTAACTATTTTGTATTTTCATACTGATTAACTGATCCTATGTTAAGCATTCTGCGTATGTAACCTAATTCAGCAGTTTGTATATTGTGCTTTGGCGCTTTCTCCATTCAATTTCACTATTAGTTGATAACCAAGCCATTATTAATGCAGTGCTGAGATGCTCGCGAACCTTGGTGTTCCCTGGGTCATTCTTGGACACTCTGAAAGGAGAGCTCTGCTGGGAGAATCGAATGAGGTATGATCCAGGTTGCATCTTATGCAACATGTTTCTCGTGTCATTTGCATTGTGGTTGTAAATGCATGCATATTTCCATTTGGGACTATGTTTCCTTTGCGATATATTTGATTGTTGACATACTGTGGAGGCCCTGTCTGCACACCATGACCACTGCCTTCCAAAGAATGTTCACATCTAATGGTTTTACTCTTCTGCTTGGATGCCAGTTTGTTGGAGACAAGGTTGCTTATGCCCTGGCTCAGGGACTGAAGGTCATTGCATGTGTTGGTGAGACCCTTGAGCAGAGGGAGGCTGGGTCAACCATGGAAGTTGTTGCTGCACAAACAAAAGCAATTGCTGGTACTTTTCATTTACTTTCAGTCCAGTGATTGTGTAGTCTCTTTCTATGCTCTTCATGGTTAGTTTTTTCTTATGATAATGGAGAGTTGTTGATTGATTATATTCAAGCGCTTCTACAATTGGCTCCCATGCATGGAAACATTATATATAATCGTAGCTATACATCTTTTGGTGACCACTTTTCTCATGTTTAGTTCAGACATTACTGTTTTTCTGTAACAGCTGTAGTTTTGAATCAGCTTAGTATGTGTGTTTCTATTGCTTGGATGACTTCACATGCTGGATTTTCCCCCTTGTTTGCTGCTCTGTTTGGTTCATGTGGACTTTTAGTGCCTTGCTTTTTGAATTTGGCCCTTGTTTAGTTCCCAAAATATTTTGCAAAATGTAACTGTAGCGCTATTGTAGCACCTTTTGTTGTTATTTGCAATTATTGTCCGATCATGGACTAATTAGGCTTAAAAGATTCGTCTCGTGATTTACAACTAAACTGTGTAATTAGTTTTATTTTTTATCTATATTTAATGCTTTATGCATGTGTCTAAAGATTCGATGTGACGGGAATCTGAAATATTTTGGGAACTAAACAAGGGCTTGTAAGTTAAAAAATTTGATGCCATATGAAAATTCAGGCTGAATGGATCAAATGGCTGTTTGTTTTACAGAGAAGATCAATGACTGGAGCAACGTAGTTATTGCCTATGAACCAGTCTGGGCTATTGGAACTGGTAAAGTTGCCAGCCCAGCTCAGGCTCAGGAAGTAAGTTCTGATCTTTCTTGGTTCAGCTCTCTACTGGTTCATATATTTTTACCTGTTTCAATATTGGCCCATGATGCACTATGATTATAAATATGTTGATCTGCTAAACACATTATCCTTTTCTTAGTGCAACACTCAGATTTGTATTATGTTAACACTCAGATCTGTATAATGTTCCCAGGTGCACGCATCTTTGAGGGACTGGCTAAAGACGAATGTCAGCCCTGAGGTTGCTGAATCTACCAGGATCATCTACGGAGGTATATATATACAGTTTTTGGAGCAATTGACTTTTGGTGTTTTATGTACTGGCTGCTAAATCATGTTGTCTTGATAATCACACACGTGCCTTTTGCTACAGGCTCTGTAACTGCTGCGAACTGCAAAGAGCTGGCAGCACAGCCTGATGTCGATGGTTTCCTTGTCGGTGGAGCTTCTTTGAAGGTAATGAAAAATCCAGGAAGACAGTTGATGCCCTGTTCCTTTTGTGTGAACCAAAGAAACAACAAAATGACTGCTGGCCTTGTCAACAACCCCATGTTGCTGACTGTTTCCTTCCCCTATGTTGTATGCAGCCCGAGTTCATCGACATCATCAACGCAGCCACCGTGAAGTCCGCTTAAGATGTTCCAACCCTTCACCCTGATGCAGAGATATGCTGAAGAGGAAGGAACATGCATTTTTTTGTTTGACTGCTATGTAAGCTAGTGGTAACTTTGCGCTGGAGCAGATACTGTTTTCCCTCCCCCCAGCTTTTTGGGAGGCTACAGTTTGAGCTTGCTAATAATGTTTACCTCTAGACATATCAATAATGGTGTTTATTTTGACCTTTTTTTTTGGCGAATTACGATGGATCCGTCATCAGAACCATGGGCTTGTTAGTGCATCAGCCAACGCCTAGTGTGTGAGCCTGAGGCCGTTCCTCCTGCTAACACATGGGGTATTAAATATAGACTAAAGAATAACTAATTGCACAGGTTATGACTACTTCGCGAAATGAAATTTTTAAGTCTAATTAGCTCATGATCGACGATGTGATGCTACAGTAAAGCTTCTGAAACACTCTCGCGAAATTCGTTGTTTCGCGTATTACTGAAAACTTCTGTAAATTGTTTTAATATTACTGCTCAAACACTCTCATGTCACAACCTTAAACTTTACTGGATTTAAACCCCACCTGAGTTTGGGCTGTTGGACAAGGCAGCCTTGTGCCGGTCGAATGCTGCCAAAATTGTATTGATCATCTGTGCTCTGTACCGACTAGCCTGATCTACGAAAGCAACTTGTCAGCTGACGTTGCACGGAGGCAGCCAGCCAATTATTGTACGATATGCGATATCCTCAGCCACAGGACGCTACGATCCTGGGCGGTTGGGACATCGTCAGATTCATATACCAATGGTTTCAAAAAAAAATGTTTCATATATCAACCCCTTGTTTAGATTGGAAAAAAATTCAACCCGATAAATAGTACCACTTTCGTCTTATTTGATAAATATTGTCCAATCATGGATCAACTAGACTCAAAAGATTCATCTCGTGATTTACAACTAAACTGTGTAATTAGTTATTTTTTACCTACATTTAATACTTCATGCAAGCAGTTAAAAATTGATGTGATGGAGAGAGAGTGAAAAAACTTGGAATTTTGATGTCATCTAAATAAGGGCCGAGATGAAATGATGGGGAATGGACTTTATGTTCTCGGAGCATACTGGCGTTTTTTCGCGCGATTGATCTGCACGGCATTTTATTTTATTTCAGCAGTGCTGCTCTGGCCAATTGCACACTAAGGCCGTGTTTAGTTCCCCTGATTTGGAGTCCGCCGAAACACTGTTGCTACAGTGTTTGACACTGTAGCATTTTGTTTTTATTTGGTAAAAATTGTCCAAACATTGATTAATTAGACTCAAAATGTTCGTCTCGCAAAGTACAACAAAACTGTGCAATTAGTTTTTGATTTTATCTACATTTAATACTCCATGCATGTGCCGGCATTTTGATGTGATGGGGAATCTTCTTTTTGCATAGTGGAATTTGGGAAGATATTTGGGATCTAAACAAGGCCTAATTCATTGCACTGGCGGATCTTATTTGCCTTCAGATTCGGACGTGAGTCTGTATCGGATGGGCTTAGTCTGAATCGAGGTTTCATCACAATAGTATGCTTTTGTATAGATGAAAGTACTGCTTTTATATATAGATGAAAAGCCCAAGAAGAAGATTAGCCCCCGCGAGATTCCATTGGCAATGTAGGAAATGAGATGAACCCATTCCTTAGCCAGTGTCAGTGGAGATTTCATGTCCCAGTTCTAATACATTTTTATTTTGAAAACAGTGTAGAAGAGTTTTATTCCCATCAAACTATGTCTACTCCTATGAAATTTTTATCATCCCTCTTCATTAATACGGTGCTACATCAGCATATTTAATGCCTATGAAACTCTGATGAAACTCCACTGAGACAGTCTCATGGTTATACTACTATTGCTAATTTGTAGGAAATGAGATGCGATAGATTAACTCAATTTCACACACACAAAAAAGAAGTTATAAGTACAAAGATGATGGGCCAATCCATACATCAAACTGAGCGCCCTGATCTGCTCTGGACATGACGAAAGAGCTTGAAGAAAGAATATGACGTGTTAGCTTATGTTGCATCTTCTAGAAGTTATTTTTAGATGAGTGCCTTAAAATCTTTAGGATAAATGGGAACACTGCTGTAGCAGATTTCTTATAACATGTCTCCTTTAGTTAGGAGAAAGACTGCGTCTTTTAGTTCTGCTGTGTACTAACCACCTTTTATTCCTAAAATGCTATTTTTAAGTATGATATATGCCATGCGTTGCAGAGATTGAATAGGATACGTGATGGAGATGCTCCTAAGTATGTATGCCTAACACATAAAAATAATAAAATATCTATTCTTTTTTACAAAGAAATACGGATCCCAACAATGTTAGATTAATTTTTCGCTAAAATACAAATATACGTACAAGAATGGGTGTGGCTTAATTGGAAGGATCAAACCTATCAATCCAAGCTATTTAGCTGATGGTTTTTGCGCTTGATAAGCTGATTGATGTTGTTTTGTCATGAGAAAAAACACACTGTATAAGCCGGACTGATAAGTCTAAGCGAACAGGGCCCGTCGGCATAGGTGCTCACATCTTCCTACAATTTTTCAATCTATAAATTTATGAAGAAGTAACATTCTTATTTGTATAAATTTATAGGAATATAAGTTGTGTGTTTTTTTTCAAAAAGAAAAAGAAAATTGTGAGGAAGGTCCCTCATCAAAGTGACCTCGGTAACAGATGCCGTCACGAGCATAAATTCGCAGCCCCTCGATAAGCAACTCCCCACAGCGAGCGTTGCGTTGCGTCAACCGCTGGGGAATTTAAGCCGGTCATGCGTTGCATTGCACGGGCCAGCCATTTCCGTTGCGCGCACGGGAAGCGTGACGCGACGCCGACGCGCCCTCGCCACCCGGCCACCGTTTCGTTGCGTCTCCCTCTCTCGGCCTGCCCCGAAAGCGGCGGCAGGCAACCCCTCCGATCCGCGCGGGGTCTATCTCTCGCGTTGCCCGTCACGCTCTCGGTGCTCTGGCAGCAGCGAGAGACGTCGCTCTCGCTCTCCGCAGCCGCTGCCGTCTCCTCCTTTTTCTTGCCCGCGCCGGAGAGACCGAGACCCCATAAATGAGCTCGCCGACGCCATTACGCCCCACCGCCGGCGGCGGCGCCAGCAGTTACTACCCCGTCCACCGGCGGCGGGGGCGACCGGGCGCGGGTTTAAGAAGGCCGCGGGTGCGCCGGTGCAAGATGAAGCTCATGTACTTCCTCATGGACAGGGACGAGCAGCGCGAGAAGCGGCTGGAGCTCGAGTTCGAGGTGAGCTGCTGCGTCTCCTCAGAATTCAGATACATGCATCGGGCACTCCATGGATGGCATCGATCGATGCGTGGCCATGGCCGTGCTGACGACGTGGTGTGTGCAGGTTTCGGAGCTGGAGACGGCGCTCGAGAAGGAGCAGCAGCTGGGCAGGGTCCTGCAGTGCTCGCTGCAGGGGCGCGTCGTCTGCCACTGCTGCCTCTCCGCGCTGGTTCCTACCAATGTAAGCACACCACCGGACCACCCTCTTCTCACTTTCATTGCATCGGTCGTCCATTGTGAAATCATCTCTTGTTCCATGCCTGCGTGTAGTGGCGTCTGAATGTTCAGTCCCGATAGTGTGAGATCATCATGTATTGCCACGCTTAGGTTGAACTGATTTCTGCAGAACTATCCCAGAAAATTCTGTTTTTTTACAACTTACTGTATTACCTGTTGGTTGTCTGGAGCTGTGACACATGTTAATTAACACTCTGGTCACTGAAAAGCTGAAACTGCTCAGTCTGAAGTCTGAACCACACGAAGAACAAAAAAAAAAGGCCTGTTTAGATGGTAAAAAAGTTTGGGTAAAGTTCTTATAGCACTTTTCGTTGTTATTTAACAAAATTTATCCAATCATAGACTAGCTAGGCTCAAAAGATTTGTCTCGATATTTACAGACAAACTGTACAATTAATTATTTTTTTACCTACATTTAATGCTTCATGCATACGTCCAAAGATTCGATGTGACAATTATTGTGCAAACTTTTTTTTTGGTCTTTTCACCAACTAAACATGCTAAGGCCTCGTTTAGATGGGAGAATTGGGGGAGAAAAACACTGTATCAGAATTCCTGTAGCATTTCGTTTGTATTTGGTAAAAATTATCCAAATTTTGACTAACTAGGCCTAAAATGTTCGTCTCGCAAAGTACAATAAAACTGTGCAATTAGTTTTTGATTTCAACAACATTTAGTACTCCATGCATTTGCCGACATTTTGATGTGACGGAAAATCTTCTTTTTGCATAGTGGAATTTGGGGAGAATTGGGAAACTAAACAAGGGTAAAAACATGATGATTGCAAGTGTACTATCACTGCAATCCCAGACGAATTTCCATCATAGCATTTCACCTCGCCGCCGCATCTGGAGGAAATATTGCACACGTGAAGCTGTCACCTGCCCTCGTACTGTAGCAGTATTTCCATTCCAAGGGCTGGAGATCTCCAGATCCGGGTACGGGTGAACACTGCCAGGTGCAGGAACAGTGTGTCCTTTGGATTCCTGCCTGCCTGCCATCCGATGTCACCTGCCTGACTTGTGAACCAAGGACACAGAGTTACTGTGTGAGTGATCTGGAGCTCTCGCAATCTTGGCTTGTCTGCAGACAATCACTATTCACTTGTACCTCTTATCTATCAGATCTGGTTCCCTTGGATGCTGCCTTCTTGTCTTGTACTACCTCTATCAGCTGGTCAATCACCAGCAAATGCTTGTAATTGTAATCCTTTTACCACATTTTCGCATGACCATATCATTGCCTTGTGTATATCAACAGTAAAATTCCTCTGGACGTAACTTTGTGCTTCTCTGCTCATACCAAATGGCTGGAAGCTGACCACAAGAAGGTCTGAAAGTTCAACATGTTGCTGACCTGAACTTTTTTTACTTTCTTTTATCTGCACTGCAATGGTGTAGGTTAGGGGCCTCCTTGCGGAGCTAGCAGTGGTGGAGGACGAGATATTCTACCTGGAGAAGAAGGTCGACGACCTGCGCCTGCGGCTGCGCCGGGAGCAGAAGTGGACGGACCATTGCATCCTCCAGCAGCAGCAGCAGCAGCAGAGCTGGCTGCAGAACCGCCAGCAGAGGCACTCCGTGTCCAGGAGGGAGCTCCAGCTCCAAGGAGCCCCGCAGCAGCTACCCAAGCTGCCATGTCCAGGAGGAACCGACGAAGCTCTCGAGCGCGAGAGCAAGGCTTCTGTCGGATCCGCCTCCGCCAAAGGTAGGAAGCGACGTGACGAAAGTGTTCGGCAAGAGCACGTGCAGATTCAGGGCTCATCGGATTCGCACGGAGCTCATTATGTCTGACGCAGACTCTGTCTGATGCGCCACGCGATCATCATGGTGTTTTTGATCAATCAGGAGATGAGATGGAGCACGTCGTCGTCAGGAGAAGCAGCCACTGCCACTCGTCATCAGAGAATCCGAATCCGACGCCTCCCGAGAGGAAGACGACGTGCCTGGTGAGCAGCAGCCCGAACAAGCTCTCGGTGGAGCTCGTCAGGCTGGCGGTGACCATCTTCCACAAGCTCAACAAGACGACGACGACGGACGTGGAGCTGGAGCTGAGCGGCACCGGCACGTCGTCGTCCAAGCTCAACATCTCCTCGTGCATCGGCCCTAGAAGCCTCGTCCCCAAGGTCTCCGTGTCCGTGAACGGCGCCGCCGCAGCGATGAGCCCGCTCAAGAACCGGAGAGCGTCGTCGACCAAGGGCGGCGCTGAGAAGGAGGCTGCGGCCGCCGGGACCGGGTGCCAGAGGAGATTCGTCGAGTTCACGAGGGCCTCCGTCGACGTCACCCGCATCTCGCTGTGCCTCGCGGACATCAAGAACCTGAGGTGAGCTGAGCTGACCTGAGCTGGGCTCCCGGTTTGTTTGTGTATGCTGTCAGACTCAGCTATGAATGATAGCGTTTGTTTTGCCCCTGCGTCTGCGTGCGTGCACTTCTGACAGAGGCCTGATGCAAAAGCTTTCGCTCGTCGATCCCAGCCTCCTGACGAACAAGCAGAAGCTGGCGTTTTGGATCAACATCTACAACTTCTGCGTGATGCATGTACTGTAAGCTAATCCTGTGATTTCATCTTAAGCAATAAGCGTAGGTTGACGAACAATTGCATGAAAACAAATAATGCTAATTCAGGGCAAGTGTGGTTTCGTCATGATTTCAGGCGTTTCTTCAGCACGGTTTACCTCCATCTCCAGAGAAGCTTCTTGCGCTGCTGAATCAGGTGCCGTGCAGTGCTCTTTCCACTGACAGAAAAAAAATTGATTGCTTCAGGCTATCTTGGCACAAATTGGCTTTTCGAAAACAAGAATATTTACACAAATTGCTAACGACAACAGTCATATTCAGGCTTCAGTGAACGTCGGAGGAACAGTACTGAACGTTGTGTCGATCGAGCACCTCATCCTGAGGCACTCTCCTGACGGAGGTATCATGGACGACGAAGGACGGATGGATCTGCTGCACTCGTACGCCCTAGGGTATCCCGAGCCCAACGTCGTCTTCGCGCTGTGCAGAGGCAGCCGCTCCTCGCCAGCAGTACGTGTGCCGTCTTGTCCCTGTCGGCTTCGATCAGCTCCTGGACCGACCTGTCGTCGTTTCATTCTCTCTCTCTCTCTCTCTCTCTCTCCCCACTGCCCCAGACTGAGTCGCCTCACGTGGCGTGCCGTTGCGTTCGTTGTGCAGCTGCGCGTGTACACGGCGGAGGACGTGTCGAACGAGCTGGAGCGGGCCAAGGTGGAGTACCTGGAGTCGTCGGTGCGCGTCGCCGGCAGCGGCAGGAAGCAGCGCGCCGCCGTCGTGGTGCCCAAGCTGCTGCACTGGCACATGCGCGACTTCGCCGACGACGCCGCGTCGCTGCTGGAGTGGGTGCACAGCCAGCTGCCCAGGGCGTCGGGCCCGCTCCGCCGGGCCATCAGGGAGGTCCTGGGCGCCAACGTCAGCAGCGGCAGCAGGGCCGCCACGCCGGCGCCGGCGGCCAAGATGGTGGAGGTCGAGCCGTACGACGCCGACTTCTGCTACATGCTGCCCGTCTGGTGAGCGTGAGCGACCGGCCGACCGTCCATATCCATTAAGCAGGTCTCGGGCCGGCGGTCGTTCGATCAGGGCAAAGGGCATGCCAGCTGCGGGTCAAGTTTTGCTGTGACGATGGCTGTTGCTTGCTTGTAGGCTTGCAGCATTGGTGCAGTGCGAGACTGCGAAGTGGTGATAATGTCGTGAAACGTGAACTACTACCACCGTTTGATCGCGTATATATACTTTTGGGCGTCGTCTTTCCGTGCAGAAGTATCAATAAAAAGGAAAGCACCTACTATATATATTGATATTTTTTTATTTCCAAACAGTGGTGCTATTTTCTACTTCAGATTTATATACTTAACCAAAAAAATCATATAAAAATAGCTGACATGGCAGTTGAAAAAAATGGAACTGCTCCGGGTATCAACTTCTTGTTCTAGTCCGGGACCTTCGAACACAGGTTGGTAGTTAAACCAGTGAGAACCCTCTAAGAAAGCGAGGTGGAAACGAAAATATGGCGAAAGGGGAACGACGAAGTGAATCAACAAGTTTTCATTCTTCATTCTCTCCTTCCATGAACTCCGGGATCCTATAAATACACGTCCATAGACTTTACACATACAGAACCAAAAAGCCCTCACATCCACTCTAGTCAGAGCATATCCTAGCAGACCTGGGGCAGCTTGGTCCGGCGCTCCCTATCGCCCCTAGTCGCCACTGCCC
This sequence comes from Saccharum spontaneum, assembly GCA_022457205.1. NCBI lineage: Eukaryota > Viridiplantae > Streptophyta > Magnoliopsida > Poales > Poaceae > Saccharum > Saccharum spontaneum. Next base: position 48,057 of record JAKOGQ010000730.1, read on the forward strand.
TCAGCTAGCACCTCGTCACCCCTGACATGAGCAGGGGACCACCTAGATTGGGCCACGTTCGTCCTTCGCAATTGGCACCTTCAAACCTTGACCGGCTTCCTCATTTCGTCTCGGGCGTTCTTTCTCCTTTCGCGACTCCAACCGTTGTTGTGACGAAACCTGATGATCACCTGCAGGTGAGAAACACTCATAAAAAGATGGCGAAAAGGGACTTATTCTTACGAAGGAGCGATTTGTTGTCTAGGTTCATGGCATCACCTATCGGCCCCGACACCTGGTGCTCTTGTTACTTTGCTCCTTTGTCCCTCAAGAGCCCTCGGGACTCGAGAGCAAGGTGCACCACCTGCTTTTTTAGCGAATTCGCCGTTTTGACGAATATTTGAAGGATGGAGCAAAAGGACGGCGAAGGGCGAAGAGGGGGTGATGAAAGGTCATATGTCCCAAAATTTCATCCCGTGGTAGAAATTAGAGAGAAATTTACATAATTTGTATTTCAACCATAGGTTAATTAACTGCCTTGGTTAATCGACATTAACCGAGACGGTTGCTGGGCCGGCTGCCCAACCACCGAATAACGGATGCGGGCAAATGGCCCGCGTGCCTCCGAGCCCTAAAAGTAAATGTCTTGGTTAAGTTTTAGCGTAGTAGTGTAATTTGAAAGGCCATAAGATTTTTTGTTGCATCATGCTATAAACTTTATGGAAATATTGGTATTTTGCTCTTCTATCAATAAATTAAATGACCATTATACGACCAATTTAAAACGAGAAGGCTTTTATTCTGTCATTAATTCATTAACTAAATACAACCAATTCCGCGTAGAAATCTCAGTGCTTGCTCGTACTAATAGATATATGTGTTGTTTTAATTTTACTAATAATAAAGAAATGATATATGATTTTGTAGCAGACTTATTTGACTATTACCTTTATAGTGCTAACTCTTTACATTAAGATTGAATTCCATTCTCGAGTACTTATGTTCCATTTTAACCATAGCTTCGATTAGAAGCTCATATGAATCTTTTGCTGTATCTCTGCTATAAATTCTCCAAAAATCTAACTATAAGAAAACCTTTTCAACTAATGATATATGCTGCATAGGTTAGTCTTTTGCAAAAGAGTTTAATTCTTATTTAATACCATGACACAACAGCAAAATTACTGAGTTGACAGGTTTACAGAGAGTTTCATATAGTCCCCCTGTTCGGCTGAGCTTATCAGCACGGCTTATCAGCCGTGGAACAGTGTTTTTCTCTCACAGCAAATCAGCCACAGCCGGCTTATAAGCCAAAAAACAGCCTGCCGAACAGGGCTAAAAAACAGTGTTTTTCTCTCACAGCAAATCATCTAGTTGAACCCGTTGTCACATTTACCAACACAAAAAGCTGGCGTGACAGTTTTGGTAACAACGTTCACCCTGTTCGTTTGAACTTATCTGTCAGAATCAGCCAGCTATTCAACAGTGTTTTTCTCTCACAACACATCAGCATCAGCATCAGCATTAGCCGTTCAACAGTGCTTTTACAGCCCTTCGAACAGGGTGGTTATGAAAATTGAAACTCACCATTGAGACTAGCTTAAAATGGGAAAATGTAGAATCATTAAAATTATAGATAAAATTAGACCCTTTTCATAGAAATTTGTGTATTTCCTTTAAATAAGACCCTCTTCAAAAGGTTGAGTTTGATTTTATAAAGAGAGAACAGAAGCAAAGCATGTGCTTGTAAAGTTTTGTCGTTAACAATGTTACTATGACGCATATCTGATTTTGCTGTAAGATTAGTATTAAACGATGATTAGTATCAAATGATGTAACCCTTCCAATTTTAAAAGTTCGGCCTTTCTCAAAAAAATTTTTGGAAAAAATAAAATAAAATCAACACAGGCAAACGACAAAAACCCTCGAACCCCGGTCCTAGGGACGGCTCCCAAAGCGGTCGAA
>JAKOGQ010000731.1:0-16287 GCA_022457205.1 Saccharum spontaneum
CGCCTCCTTGTCCAAAACTTCATTATATTCGCTGCACGTTAGTGACTGAAAAAAATAGAGCATGTCAGATCGAAGACCCCGTCTTTTCTCCAAAGTTACAGTGCTGCACCTGCACAGCATGCGTTCAGACTTACTTGGATACAGTTTGGACAGCCAACGGCACTTGTGCAGTTGCACGTGGAAACGAGTTCTAAAGCAGCCAGGAGGAGTTCCCCGAAGAGCATCTGGGCCTACATTTTGAACAAAAAGACAAAAGGAATATTTTAGTCTTTCACTTAATCAGCTAAAATCAATGGTGCTAGCAAAAACTGTTGATCTATATGGCTGCAGTAGATCCATGAGTACTCCATCACTCTAATGATTAAACATCTCTCAGGGGGGAGTGACAACACTAACGGATTTACAATCTCTGTAAGTACAACATGTACAACATAGACGGCAATACAATCTCAACCAGTGAAAAATTACCTGTGATACTATGCCGATACCACCTGGATGTCTATCATATAAAAGGATTCTGTCCGGGATGCCACGGGTTTCATGAGGATTCGCGCATTCTGTTCCTAGTTCAGAAGCACTGCACATCATATGCCTGCGAAAATTTATGCACAATCAACAACACAAAGTTACAGACAATTAAAAGAACAAAAAGAAGACCTGAACAATTGCACTATAAGTCTCTGGTGTAGCTCCAGAAAGAAATATTCACTACTGCATTACCAATCACCCATATTCTGGTTTAAGAAAATATTTTCTTTAGAAAATTATCTACCAGACATCAAATTTTCTGAGGTCAATGAATAACTTACAGAGGCACTACATTCAGGAGTGCATGCGAAGCAGCATGTGAGCCACCTCTGAACTCTAGGTTTCTTTCCTCCACAATCATCTTTACTGAGTGGGGAATTCGCACCCAAACAGCCTGGTTGGGCAACATACAGAAATGTAAGGATCATGTGAGAATGTGTCAAAATTTTATGCAGTAATCGTATTCAAGCCACGGACCTGGGAAATAAAGGAATATGGGGGCAGGTTAAGCTCAAGGCTATCGGATATTTTATTACTCGATTTTGATATACGATAAAAACCAAACCATTTAGTAGTCACCGTACAGTCATTTGCTTGAGCAGTTGTCTTCACGCGATTAGTTTTACATGTGCTTGTAGGAAGATAAGCCTTCAACATATATTGGAAGAGTCAAAGTGCAAGAGTTCATAATATTTGATGAACTAGATTAGAGTTAAATAAACAAGGTAGAAAAATAGTAAACAAAATGAAGTGCTGAAAACCACTCCAGGGGATGAGTCAACAATGAAGAAAATGTAAAGGAAGCTAGAGATGTAATAGTCTTGAGAGCATACAAATTCTCCTCCGAGGACATTGATGTCAGTGTAGTCTCGTGTTTTTGTGTAATATTTCAAATCAGCTTTCCTACAGAAGGCTGTCCTTGATGCCAAGTCAAGTTCCTCAACCAAGTAATTGACACCCTGATGCATGTAAACAGCACCTTCATAAACCTGAAATTGAAGAAAATGACGCTTGATACAGTAATCTACTGATGACAGAAGGCATAGTAGCAGATCTACAGTACATACATATGAGTCCATAATAACATACATAATTTTTTTATGCTAATTCAAAAATCCATCAACTAATCTGTCGGTTGTGCTAGTAGTGGAGAAGTATTGAAAGAGGCCTATAGAGATGATGTGCAGTGAAGGAACATATACCTGAAAAAAGGCTTTACTTTCCTCAATTTCCTCAAGCAATCGATTATTTAACTTGTCAATCACTTTATACTTGTCCTGCTCAATTGCCCGTATGCTTACAGCCTGTGAAGGGCTTTTCTGTGGAAAGACAAAATACTTCTCTTACTAAAACAAAATAAGAGACATTATAGGATACAAATAAAGAATGAACAAACCTCAGGTCCAATATAGTTCCACATGCTTGAAGAGAAAGATCCAGCTTGATTATTAATGATATAACCTTTGTCTTTAAGGGTTGTCATTACAATATCGAGACTAGAGCCAAAGTAGCGCTCATCGTATTGCAGGCACAAGGGATGTTCATAAGCAGCGCAAGCAAGGTGCTGTCCTAAAACCTGTAATAAATTTCAATTTTGAGATAAAAGAGAAGGGTTAGGTTCTCAAGGTATTATACTTACCAATTAGTTAATAAAATAAACATGGATCTATAAACCTTTAGATTATGTGAATCAACTTGGCAATGCTCAATCGGCCTGCCAAATAGTTTATGTGGGAACTTCATGAAATACTGATCTAAAGGACCCTCAAAGGCAACATAAATGGCTAGTGATTGTTTTGCTCTTCTTCCAGACCTACCGGCTTGCTGCCACAAGCTGCAGTTAAAATTCTGTATCTTAGCAGGATGACAAGATAAACATAGAGCTTCATTGAATACGTCATTCTTCACCTACCTGGCAATACTACCAGGAAATCCAAGATGTAATGTTGCATCAATATGCCCAACATCAATCCCTAGTTCAAGAGCATTAGTAGCAGCGACTCCACGAAGTTTCCCCCCGAAAAGATCAGCCTCGATTTTTCTTCTGTCCTGAAAACAATTCATTTCTCACTGACCAAAATTGGCGTATAATCAGACTGCTTTCTACCAATTAATGAAGTGATACGCTGCTCTCCTGTGTGTTCAGAAAACCATACTACATTGCACAATAACATAGCCTCTAAACTTGTCAAGGGGTGCCACTTAGGTCCACGAACTTTGAAAACACATTTCTAGGTCTCTAAACTTGTTAAGTGGTGCACCACACTGGTCGGTATGGTCCAGAAATGGACTTACAGCACACCGTCTTAATAAAATGAGCTCTGCGTGTTTTCATTTTCCACTTAGTAACACTAGCAGAACAAGCCTCTTACATGTTGATTGCCTTGGGCTTGAGCTCTGCGTATTTCCACTTAGCTATTAGTTATTCCATTATTTAGTGAATGTGTCAAATATTTTCTCCCCTGCCAATCTTTTTTCAAAGCATTTTGATGCCTAATGTGTCGCTGTGAAAAAATCCTAAAAACATTTTGCAACACATTTTTTTAGTAAGGGACAAAAATCCCTGAAAAAACATAATTGCTGAAGCATTGCTGCTACTTGTAGGTTTTGTAAATGAATGCAAAAGAAGACCACATTTTGTTTTTAATTTTTTGATGCTCACATCTATGGGCAGGAAAGGGGAACGAGCGTGTTGTAAGTGTTATCCTAGATGGTAGATAGACGGTCACCGCATGACTAGCAATTACTCTTTGACTAATCGCTGTCTAGGTGGTCTAATTGCGCATCCCACATGAGTCATGATGATGGCAGCAGCAAAGTAAACAATTCAATCCTCCAGGGCTCCCACTTCTTCACTGTCCTTTCTGACAACTGCCCTGTCGTCAGGGTGCCGCTGGTACAGTCGCTGTCAGCGTCATCATCTCCATGCCTCCGCTTTGGCACACATTTGCGTGAAACATCTGTGAACCTCCTGCAGGCCCAACAGTCAAAGGGCGGGGACCAACTGCATTGGCGGTAGCAGCTGCTCGTCATCAGATCTTCTGACCTTGGGTTAATCAATTTTGAACCAGGACCAGCACAACCCGTAAGTGGCCTCCATACATGGTTTTGACTGGTCTTTCTTTTTTCTTGAATACACAAGAAAGCAGGAAGATTAAACATACAGGGTAGAAAAATGAATGAGCACCATAGGCAGAAAATTACAGACCCCTCTATTAGAAGTTTATAAAAAATTGAAGTGCTGGGCAGTGGACAGTGCCGCAAGAATGTATCGTACTATGCTTTTAAAAATCCAACATGTAGCAAACCAATTGTGAGATCATGGACAAGAAATATATTTACTTTACTGAATATAAGAGCATATTTGGTCAGGCCAAAAGTCATTAGAGCATACCACAAATCACAAGCAGAATGGCAGAACACTTTAGCGCTAGGACATACTAACCTCAGCAATGTAGCCAGCACGATATACACAGATAGAATCTACCAATTCTTTTGCAGTCTCCTCAAGAATTTCACGCCTACAACAAATGGGTTATGGGTCATCCGTAGTAAAAGTGCATGTTCCCGAAAGTTCAACAAAAACAGAAAAATGGTATACATAGAAAAAAGGTGTCCTTACGTGTAAGCTAGGACAAGCTCGCATAGCTTCCTACTTTTACAGAATGCAATGCAGCGGAGCCCATGTTGAACCATCTCGGACAATAGATACGAAACCTCTACTATTGAGCTAGCAAAGAAAACAATGCTATTAGTGTATTTTCATGAAACAGTATTTATTGAAAAGATACTTCTTAATATAGGTGCAAACACCTATTCACTGGTGAGCATCAGTAAACAGAGTACTTCAAACACATAATGTGTTGCTTACATACAATAACATAGTACTCAAGAATGACAGTGTTGCAGATAAGCAATATTCTTCTGAAAAAGGAAAAAACTCAAGTACCATGTTCTTGAATTTCTGAGAATTTCAAGTAACATGGAACATTAAAGTAGAACATTTTCTGATGCATGAAATGCTGTCAAAAGACTAGCCAGTAGTGTAAATAAGGTAACTCCATGGCAATAGACGACCCCTTGGCATTGCCCTTAATATAGGGAGGCACCAGACCTGGGCTAGATGGGAGACATACTAGCCATTCTTCTCAGGGATGTACCACTTCGCGAGCACCTGGGTTTGAGTCCAGGTGGGCAGCCTCATCAACAGGAGACGCAATCAACCGAGCTATCGCTTAGAATGGCTTTTAATAGAAATTATGCTTTTAACCAGGCAAAATAAAACTAGGGAACTTGCAATCTAGCATCAATGATCAAACAATCATAAAAAGATCACAACCTAATTACAACACTCATTTATGGTTGGCAGCGGGTAACTACTTTCTTCACATCTAATTGGTCTGGGATAGGTGCTTGACTAAATTACTTCCAGCCTTATAGATGGCGCGTTCATTTTCTTATAAGCACTAAGCTTTTTAACCTTATTTTTCGGTCTAACAAGATGCCTGAAGAATGGAGGAGAAGTATGTTAGTACCTATCTTCAAGAACAAGGGAGATGTTCAAAGTTGTACTAACTACCGTGGGATTAAGTTGATGAGCCATACGATGAAGCTCTGGGAGAGGGTTATCGAGCATCGCCTAAGGAGAGTGACACATGTGACCCAAAATCAGTTTGGGTTCATGCCTGGTAGGTCGACCATGGAGGCGATTTTCTTATTACGACAATTGATGGAGAGATATAGGGAGCAGAAGAAAGACTTGTACATGGTCTTTATTGACCTCGAGAAGGCATATGACAAAGTACCGAGAAATGTCATGTGGTGGGCCTTGGAAAAGCACAAAGTCCCAACTAAGTATGTTACCCTCATCAAGGATATGTACAGGGATGTGGTGACGTTTGTCCGAACATGTGATGGCGACACTAGTGACTTTCCAATTAAAATAGGACTGCATCAGGGGTCAGCTTTGAGCCCTTATTTATTTGCTTTGGTGATGGATAAGGTCACAAGGGACATACAAGGTGATATCCCTTGGTGTATGCTCTTTGCTGATGATGTGGTGCTAGTTGACGACAGTAGGGCAGGGGTTAATAGGAAGTTAGAACTATGGAGGCACACGTTAGAGTTGAAAGGGTTCAGACTTAGTAGGACTAAGACCGAGTACATGAGGTGCGATTTCAGCGCGACTAGGCATGAGGAGGGAGACGTTAGCCTCGATGGGCAAGTGGTGGCCAAGAATGATACTTTTCGGTATTTAGGGTCGATGCTACAAAAGGATGGAGACATTGATGAAGATGTTAGGCATAGAATTTCAGCCGGCTGGTTGAAATGGCGTCAAGCTTCTGGCGTCCTCTGTGACAAAAGGGTGCCTCAGAAGCTAAAAGGTAAGTTCTATAGGACAGCGATTCGTCCGGCGATGTTATACGGTGCTGAGTGTTGGCCTACAAAAAGGCGACATGTCCAGCACTTGAGTGTAGCAGAGATGCGTATGTTGCGTTGGTGTTGTGGGCACACAAGGAGGGATAGAGTCCGGAACGACGATATTCGGGATAGGGTTGGGGTGGCACCAATTGAGGAGAAATTGATTCAACATCGGTTGAGATGGTTTGGACATGTCCAACGGAGGCCTCCTGAGGCGCCGGTGCGTAGTGGAGTTCTAAAGCGGGCCGATAATGTAAAGAGCGGTAGAGGTCGACCTAAACTAACTTGGGACGAGTCCGTTAAGAGAGATCTTAAAGAGTGGAATATCTCCAAGGATTTAGCTATGGATAGGAGCGCTTGGAGATTGGCAATCAACGTGCTTGAACCGTGACCTCTTTTTGTCTTGTGCCCTTTATGTCCCTTTATGTGTCTCCCTGTTTCTCGTCTTTTTTGGGTTTCATCTCTAGCCTACCCCAACTTGCTTGGGACAAAAGACTATGTTGTTGTTGTTGTTGTACCTCTCTATTAAAGATGCGTTCAACATGGGCAGCAGATTAAGTGATTTATTGTTGTCCCTTCTTCTAGAGGAGGTGATACACCATAAGTAACTACCACTCTACAACGCATATAACAACAAAACAACTAAACAACAAATGGGGATTTATTAAGTTTGAACATAGAGTAGTGACTGAAAAAGGTAACAGCACATATATAACTAGAAAGAAGTGAAAGCGTAGTAAATTGGGTATAATGTGTGGGAATAGATTGCATTGAGTCTCTCGGGCGGTATATATAGAGTACAAAGGCCTATAGAGACAAGTCGCCTACCAGAAACATATGACAATATTGGATCACAATCCTAAACTACCAAATATACTCAAACATCCCACACACGGTCATAGCAGGTCAGACTGGAGAAGTCGTCGAAGACTAACATCCGCTGACAGTTCTAGCGACGTCGCATTACAGATGCTACGACTAGAGTAGAAACCAACAAGTAGCTCATGTGGACAACAGCCCTTTTTGTCACCGAAGTAAACGAGGTTGGACTGGTCGAAATTGTGGAGGGAGGCATGGGTTCAAAGCATCAACAGAGGCACAAGTACACATAATCATCAGCTTCTTGATGACGACAGCAGCACGATGATGAGCTGACCAAATGGTGAAGGCAAATGGGGCTGCCTGGGCGTATCAATAAGCACTCACGCATCATCTGTCAATGACATTGGCGACGATGTCCAAGAGGTGGCAACAGTAGGCACGGACTTGGATCGAGAGCCAGTGTGGCGGGGAGGACCGACAGCATGGGTGGCGCTAGCCTGGATGGCGCCATTGGATAGGCGGTGCCCGTGAAGATAGCTTGACCAGAAGCAATGTCATTCTGCCTGGGAGGGCACGTAACGACAACCTCGTCCTTGGGAGAGTAGACTCCTCCGCGTGGCTAACAGTGGCACGACCCAACCGGCGGCGGCGGCGGTGGCAGTGAGTATGGCATGCCCCTTGCCCCGGCCTGCAGTGGCACCCTACAAGGCATTGCACCCTACGGTGCAGCGATTGCATGAGACAGTCACGTGGTCCAGCAATGCCCGTGGTAGATCAGCCTAACGACGCACATTTGGAGGTCTGATGTTGCTGCCCAATGCTACTTGACGATGATACATACGGCAGAGCAACTGGATCAGCCCAATCTAACTACGAGGGCGCTTCCCACAGTGGAGATCGATCTCCTAGGGGCCACGCAGCAGAAGCCTTAGGGTTCAGGAACAAAACCTGAACTCATGATGCCATGAAAACATAGTAGCTTGGGTATAACGTGGAGATACATTGGGGGCAAGTTGCCACCCGGATACATGTGACAATATCAAATTACAATCCAAAATTACCAAATATACTCTAACAAAAAGGAGCATATATCACTATACCTTGAGCGCCTAGGTACTGAACTAGCGTTTGACCTTCCTTCTGTCATATGTAGTGGGGGATTCCACAAGAGAAAGTACTTGGAACCACAAGGACTTCCATCATTCTGAATCAACTCGACTTCATCCAAATTGGCCAATTCCTAGGACAAACATATTTCATTGTGAAGATAAAATACATTCAGTTCCACACAAATGCAATATTCTTGAAAGATCGGATGAACATAATTTTTAAGAAAAATTATAACATGAGGCCACTATATTTTAGCAAAAGGAGTAAATACACGAGCAGTTAGCAAAATGAGTAAAATACACAAGCAGTCCCTGAACTTGTCCTTGGCTATCACTCAGGTCCCGAACTCTCAAAATGTATTTTCAGCTCCCAACACTTGTCATATGATGTTTCCCTATCTTAATTGAAGGGCAGAGCTCCTGCCATTATGTTCAAAAAAAACTTGTCATATGATGTCATTCAGGTCCTAAACTCTCAAGATCCCCACACTTGTCCATCCTCAGTGTCATATAGGTCCTGGTCCAAAGAGGACCTGAACTGCTCCACACCTTGATGTCGCATGCCACAGTAGATCCCCTTGGCTCAGTTCTTGACCAGTGACTGCCACATGATGGTGGGGCCCACAAGTCAACCTCTAGCTTCGTGGAACACCAGCTTCGCTCTTATGGCCTTCACTACCAGGGATGTCGTTGGCTTTGAGGAGGGGGGTGAAGAATGAAGGTATGCTGGGGATTGCGATAGCTGCGAGGTCTGCTTGGTGGTATAAATAGATAGAAAGGATAAGGAAGGCAGAGCACGGAGATGGAGCACCAAAGGTTGGCATGTCGTCCCTACCACCAGGGATGCACAGCAGCCTGCCACATCAAGGCGCAGAGTGGATTGGAGCCCCTCCGGGCCTGGATGACATGAGATGAAAAATTGACGTGAAAGTAACATTTTGAGAGCTTTGGACTTCAATGACACCCCAAGATAAGTTCAAGGACCTGAAATGCATTTTGAGAGTTTGGAGACCTGGGTACCACCCTGGGACAAGTTTAGGGACCACCCTGCATTTTCCCTATAAAAAAATATTAAGAACAGCAGGTTTCTTTTTGCTAGGTACAACCATGTCTTCTCAAAACTATGCTAAAGAGAGGGAATAACCTACCATGACATGCTCACATGGATTTGCTGAGGTTGCTGTACAAAATATGAATGTAGGATGACTACCATAAACTGCAAATACAGAAAACCAAGGGCTTTATAGATTATATTATATGGGTAACTGCATAAGTAGCTCCTAAATTTTTACAGGTCTGCAAAGTCACACATCAGAAGTTACAGCTTGTAAGGAACTTACTGTAATTTTTTGGGCTCTGATTAGGATTCTGGGAGTCAAGTAATAAATTCATGTAACTACAAAACCTAGTCCTAGTACACAAGATAGATGAATAAGTCAACTATCAAATAAAAAGTTATACATACCATTTGAACAAATACGCTTCAATCTCCGAATTATAAGTGCAGTATGGCAGCCAAATGCCCCCTTGTATGAATGTGCTTCATCGATCACAATATACCTGAGTAAAATGCAACAGAAATGATATGCCATTGTGGAAAACACAAGAAATTGCGTACATACTAGCAAAATGCACACCTATTCATTCGGAAACTTAAAGCATATCCCAGATGAAAAAACACATCATTGACAAAAAAAAAGACTAATGAATAAGATCATTGAGAAAACTAAGGAACCAATTGCTTTTACCTGAGATTTGATAAAATCCTCTGGAATTGACCATGGTATGGCAAGATTGACACATGCAACATATCTGGGTTGGTAATTAACTGAGAGTAAAACGGTATGTGATTAGACACGTTAAAATAAAGAAATCAAATTAAAAACACAATTCTATAGCCCTAGACATATTTACCAGTCGAGCATTGTCCCTAATCCACAAACGATCTTCTCTAGGAGTATCACCATCATATATTTTAACATCAATATCAATATGAGATGCATTCTTCATCTCTAGTAAAGTCCTCAACTGATCTTGAGCTAAAGCCTGGAAAACAAAAGGAGAATGAATTTCTATCGATATTTATTGATGGCCAATTAACCATTGCTAAAATGTGATAGGTTATTTCCCAGACCTTTGTCGGAAATATGTACAGAGCACATGCCATCGGGTCTTGGGAAAGAGATTCAAGAACAGGAATATTGTAACATAGAGACTTTCCACTTGATGTAGAAGTTGCAACGACAATGTGCCTTCCAGAAATAGAGGACTTTATGGCTTGAGACTGCACTCAAATAAATAAATAAAAAAATAAGACAACGACCTAATTAAGTATGCACTAAATATGACACACTCCGGCATACCTGGTGGCTATACAGTCTAGATATTCCAATACTCTTCAGCGCTTCTCTCATAGCTTCTGAAAGATTACATGGAAGTTCTGTAAATGATGCCTCTCTAGATGATATCTCTTGGATATGTACGATCTGCACATACAAATTGCAACGATTAAAAGACTATAGCTTTGTTTGCAGTATCAATTCAGAAAGTTATATAAGTGAAAACCTGCTCCTGCTTTCCAAGTCCTTGTTTCAGATGTTCAACCATTTCAGTAGGTTCCAAAGGGTGCATATCCTGCATTGCAACCACATAATAATCAAAAATCTATCCAGCTTCTAAGTAAAAAATATGTATGGCAAGCCAATATGTGTGCAGTATGCCAAATGCCTATTGCATTCTTCTTGGGCAAGAAACACTAAGCTGCCATTTGGTTTTCTTCTCCGGGTGATAAAAGTTAAGATGAAATTGGCAGTGGCAGATAGGGGGAAAAAAAAGGAGGTGATACATACATGACATGACATAGCAGCAGATTGGGCCACCCCAGTTTTCTTACTTATGTTGTGTTTCTCAGCTGTACCATTCGCTTCAGGGGACACCATTTGTGGAGAACCATTTCCATTTTCCTTGCATGTTTTCCTCCTTTTCCTTGATGACCAGCTTGACGAGCTTTGACCCGCTGTCATATCCTCCGTAAATCTCCCAGAGCACAGGTTACGTGAGGAGTAAAATTCTTTGGAAGCAGCATCAGACTGTGGGCTGGTTGGCATTGCTGAGAGGTCATCCATAATGTCTTGCCAAGCTGAATTAGCCGCAGAAGACACTTCTGGTTGTTTTGGTGGATTGAGGCCCTGCTCTTGACTTGCCATGCAAACTGAAGAACGTTGGTGTGGCATTCTTGTGAAGGGTACGAGAACAATGAATTCATTGCCGCCAATTGCAAGGCTGCCAATCTCAGCGTCTAAACGCAATTTAGCACCCTTCAGCACACGAGGAAAATTTCAGCATGAGTAAGGTGCTACTGTATTCAACTAGTGTCGATAGTGAAGCTGCAACCTCTAACAGTCTTAACCCAATGAGGCATCAATGCCATGACGAAGCGAGACAGTGTTGGCACAGGCCGGAAAGCTAGAGGTAGGCAGTTGCGCGGCACCTTGAGGAAGAGGTGGAAGCTGGGGGCGACTTGCGCCGGCGGGAATGAGGTCCGGAGCGCGGCCTTGAGGTCCCGGACGGAGCCGCCGAGGGGTAGCTTGACGACCGTGGATCGCCCATCGAGGGCCCGGACCTGGACCTCCCTCCCCTCCTGCTCCGCCGTCATCAACAAGCGCGGTGAGGAGGTGGAGGAGCCGGAGCGTAGGACTGCGGCTCCGGAGCCGGCGGCCGGTGGCTGGTTTTGGCGCGTGCCGAGCGAGGAGGTGGGGCGGACGCGGAGGCGGCGGCGGTTGCGCGGCGCCGCGGCCGTTTCACACTCTCGTCGTCCCGTCCCGTGCATCGGGCCCTGGTGGGTTGGGCAGAAATGGCAGGCGGGCTTGATTGTGTGCGTGCTACCTGATGTGGGCCGGTTTCGTCCTCTTGTCTGGCAGAGCCCAGCTTCAAAGCATGGGTTGTCCCCTGCCATAGCCCATATCCATCCACAGCATGCGGGGATGCGAATGGATACCCCTAGTGGCCAGTGGGCCGGGAGCCACAAAGTCCTTCTTGCCCCCGTTCCGTTCTGGTCTGATACGTGGAACTCTATTAAATCTATCCATAGCCCCCGCAAGCCAATCTTAACATACAAGTTTTTCACCTCATCAATGTATCTCCCTCCAACGATGGCTGCCACAAGCAGCCCCGTCCTAAGCCCATCATTCTCGCTCTCTTCCCTCGCCTCCTCCTCCCACCCAGGAGGGAGCCTGGTGGGACGTTCAAGGGCTTGCTGGTGAGCTGACGATGATATCCTCGACGCCTCATATGTGGAGTTGTCGCCAACCACCTCCCCATCCCGAGCCGTCGCCGCCGCCAAGGATGTCGCCGCTGCATGAGAGAACTCGGTCGTGCCCCATCTCGTTGGAGGCATGCGCCGCGATGTCACCGGTGAGAAGGGCATCAGGTGGCGATGCAAGTGCCCAAAGCATCATCGGCCGCGCCTGCAGCTCATTCACGAGCTTCCCTTCCGCGGTAGGTACGATAACGACAGGACTAACTAGGTTGCATGCGATGCCACGTGGTGCGCGCTAGCCCATCTGCAGCTTGGACCACAACCTACCTCTGGCGCTCGCAAGCGCATCTCCACTTGGGGGACACTGGTGGTTGGCGCAAGTGAAAGGTCCTACTATGGCTAGAGGGGGTGAATAGACTATTAAAATTCTACAAAATACTAGAGCAACTTGATTACTAAGACAAATAGTGAAATGCAAGGTTTGCCCTAGCCCTACCAATGTTTTCCTAAACGCTAAACTGTAAACAGTTGGTCACCTACCGTTTAGCCATTATTCGGGCTAAACAGTTCATTAAACGGGTGAAAGGTCCAAATGTCTAGAGGGAGGAATAGCCTATTTAAAATTCTATAAACTTCACTAAACAATAATTGTTAGTATAAAAGATGGCGACACTAATTCTAGCACTAGCTCAACTATACTAAGCGAGCCATCTATACAATTCTAGTGAACAAGACTATGATCTCTAATTCACCAACGAAGCTAAGTCACTAAACTACTTACTCCTATGTGATGCAAACTACTCTAAGCACACTAGACAAGATGAAGTGCAAGAATGTAAGGGGGAGTGAATTGATTCTTATACCAACGGTGTAGAGATGAGATGTATCCAAAGAATCAATCACACGTAATCACAAAGAGAATCCTTGGCAAGAGATGACACAAGATTTTTTACCGAGGTTCACTTGCTTCCCGGCAAGCTACTCCTCGTTGTGGCGATGCACTCACTTGATGGATCACGAGCTAATTGACTATCAAGAGTCAAACCCTCAACGGGTGCCGCATATGCACTCACAAGATGGAGATCCTCCAAGCCACGAGCTCCACTAAAGTAGCCAATTCGTGAACTCTCGCGGGGAAGGTTCAAGAACCCCTCACAATCACTTGGTGAGGCTCGAAACAATCTTCAATCATGAGCTCAACACCACCACTGCTCCAAGTCGTCTAGGATGTCGGAAAACATCCAAGAGTAACAAGAAATCCGCAGCCAACTCAAGGATCAAGTGCCACTAGATGCAAATCACTAAGCAATGCATTTGAATCTCACTCAATCTCATTAGAGTATGCAACCAAGTAAGAAGATGAGTGAAAGGGATGTTCTCTAGCTCAAAGTATGTCTCAAGTGTTCAAAAGAGTCAGAGAGAGGTCCCAAACTCGGCCAAGCAACTATTTATAAGCATCCCCAAAGAATAGAGCTGTTAGGCTCGAGATGCCGTCCCGCGCGCGTTGACCGGACACGCTGGTCGAACTGACCGGACGTGCTGCACCGCGTTCGGTTACTCACAGCCGTCCACGTGTCGCCCTGCGTTCAACGTCGTTTGCGTGATCCCAACGGTCACTTGCACGCCAACGGTCAAGAGATCGATCGGACGCACCATCTACACAGATCAGACGCGTAGGTCACGCACAGTGCCTGCGCTCGTGAAGCACTGACCGGACGTGCTGCAGAATTGACCGGACGCGTTACTCCCGGCGTCCGGTTTGAGTCCAGTAAGGGTCCACTCGCGATCGGACGTGCCACCGCGTCCGATTAACTACACGATCTGCAGACCCTCTGAACGCCTGACCGGACGCGCCAGTCCCGTGAGTGACCAGACGTGCCGGTGCAAAACCCTAGCCCGTGAGCCTCTGCAGCAGCTGCTACTAACCGGACGCATTCGGTTAAGCCGAGACTGCGTCCGATACAGCATCCGGTCACCCCAGTGACCTCCATTCGCCTCTATTTCTATCCACGATGACTTAGAGAAAATCACCGCCTCCGGCATAGTAGAAAATATGCATTTCACTTCTACGAAAGCACCGAATCCCACTGAGCTTGCGAGGCGGGAGGGAGAGAGGGGGGCCCAAACCCATCTCTACCGCTCAAACTTTACCTCCTTTGCAAATGTGCCAACACCAACAAGTGATCACCACCTTGTGCATGTGTGTTAGCATTTTCACAATCATTTTCTTCAAAGGAGTTAGGCACTCACTAGATCCTAAATGCATATGCTCAAGAATATGGACCTAGTAGCACTGATTCATGAGATGATCGTGATTGCCCCTCTAGATAGTCGGCTATCAATCCTAAACCTGGTCAATCACTTCTCTACTCATCTTTAGACTGACAAAAGAGAATCCTATGATTATACCTTTGCCTTGATCATCTCATTCCTTGTCCATCACCTATGTGCATGTTCACCATCATCTTTATCTTCATGCACTTGCGATCTTATGGCCATCACCATCATGCTCCTTGCTCCTTCACATGTGTTGCTACGCCTAACTCAATTCACTTGACATGATGGCATTAGCAACTTGGTGTCATTAATTACCAAAAACAAACTTGGGCTTTCAACGGGCTAAACGGACAATTTAATGTGGTAAACAAACGATTAAACAGAAATGGAGCACCACTTTGTAGCATTTACACGGTGTTTAAGCGGGCTAAACAGCCGTTTAGGCGAACAATGAGCTCTACAAGGGTTGCAAGCCACCTACCCAATTAATTCTAGTCACTGTGATCTCTAAGCACACAATTAGCTATGTCACTACTCGCTACTCTAGGTGAACAAGGCTAGCAAGAAAAACTACACTAACAATCTACACAAGAGAGCTAAATACTCTACTTTGCAAAAAAGAAAATAAGAGGTCAAGATTGTTATACCGCCGCGTAGGGGATGAACCAATCACCAAGATGATAACCAATCAATACACCGGGAGAATACCAAATGGCAAGAGACACAAGTATGTTTCTTCTGAGGTTCACGTGCTTGTCGGCACGCTACGTCCCTATTATGTCAACCAACACTTGGTGGTTCGCGCGGCTAAGAGGTGTAGCACAAACCTTATCCAACCCGTGGATATCGCAAGAACCTACCCACAAGTGAGGTAGCTCAATGACACGCGTAATCCAATAAAGTTGCCTTTGGCGCTCCGTCGAAGAAGGCAAAGAACCCCTCACAAATCATCGAGAGGTGGCTAAAAATAATCACCAACTCTTGCCACAACTCCTCTGCTGCACCAAGCCGTCTAGGTGGCAGCAACCACCAAAAGTAACAAGAATCCCACAGCTTAAACGATCCCCAAGTGCCACTAGATGCAAACTCATAAGCAAATGCACTTGAAATCACTCGAAATCACTTTGGATTCACAACCAAGCAAGGGAGATGAGTGGGAGAAAATATGCTCAGCTCAAGAGGATGTTAAGATGATAAAAAAACCAAGAGAGTTCCCCAAGAGCCGGCCACTAACTATTTATAAGTGTCACAAAAGAATAAAGTCGTTAGGGTCACGAAGGGGTTCAACACGACCTGACTGGACACGCCGATCAGGCTGACTGGACACAGCCCCAGCGTTTGGTTACTATCGTCCAAATGTACCGATGCCTGCCACGTGTCCACATTTGAATTTGGTACGTCGATCTTCAACGATCACGAGATAGTCAGCGCGTAGTCAAAACGAACGACCGGACGCACCGCTGCAGTCCACCAGACACTGAACTGCCCAGCGTCCATTCGTTTCCAGAGAGGATTCACTGCGTGAAAATACCGATCAGACGTGTTAGGTCAACGCTGACCTGACGCACCCTAGGGCCGAGTTGTCTCTCTTCTTCTCTATGCGCGCGAGCCATGATGACATCAGCGTACGTCATCGTCCATCGGACGTGGGCCCTGCATGTCAGATCCACAGCGCCCGCGAGCCACCAACAAGTGACCTGACGCGTCGGTCAAGCCAGGCAGCGTCCGATCAATCTACTTCGCTCTCGGCCAGCTGCGACAAAGAACTGACCTGACACTGATGTCAGCGTCCGGTTGTGACTAGCTCAGCGTTCGATCACTGTCTGTCTCCTCCTTTTCTTTTTCTAAGTCTACAACCGCTTCACCCTTGCT
>JAKOGQ010000732.1:0-25000 GCA_022457205.1 Saccharum spontaneum
ACCGCACGCTGCCCCGCAGCACGGCCGCCAGCACCTCCGCGGCGGTCTCGCCGCCGAACGGGAGCGCACCGCCGGAGAGCAGCGCGTACATCACCACGCCGGCGCTCCACACGTCCGCCTTCGCGCCGTACTCGCCGCCGCCCACCACCTCGGGCGCCACGTAGTGGGGCGTCCCCACCAGGCCCTCCGCGCGGCCGAGCCCACCGGCGCCCACCCACGCCGCCGACCCGAAGTCCGCCAGCCGCACGCGCGGTGGCGCCGTCGCCGTCTCGGCCTCGGCATCATCGGCCTCGCCGCCATCCTCCTCCTCGTCCTCGCCGTCGTTCCCGGCGATGAGGATGTTGTCGGGCTTCACGTCGCGGTGGGCGACCCCGCGGCGGTGGCAGAGCGCGAGCGCCTGCGCGACCTGCGCCACGATGGCGGCCGCCAGGGGCTCCGGCACGGGCGCGCCGCGGCGGCGGCCCACCCACTCGAGCAGGTCCGGGCCCGTGCACAGGTCCATCACCGTGTGGGTCCACGCCTCGTCCTCGTACACCGCGTGCGTCTGCACCACGCCGGGGTTCCCCGCGCCGGCGAGCTGCGCCAGCTTCGGCTCGAGCTCCGCGAGCTCGCGGTCGAGGTCGTCGGTCAGCTGCGACCGGTCCACGGACTTGACGGCGAAGGCCTCGCCGGTGGCGCGGGACGAGCAGCGGTGGACCACCCCGAAGCGGCCGCGACCGATCTCCGCGCCTATCTCGTAGTCCCTCTTCAGCTCCGCACTCATACTTCGGTAATTTGTCTCTGGTGTTTGGGTTACCTCGATGGCAGGAGGGCCGGTGGCCTATTTAAAGACACGAGTGGGGGCTAGTACGACCTGGCGGAATATTCGGATCCGGCCGGACCGGGACCGCGAGTGAACAGTAGTGCTTTTTTCGCTCATTCCAGTTATGCCCTCGTGATTAGTCGCTTGCTCCTAGTATTTGGGATTTGGGATTTACTTCAAAGTAAACAGTCCGCACTAGCGGCACTCAGGACACTGTTCACAAGAGCTCCTCTTCTTTCTCGGTGTCTCGCCTCAAACAAATTTGAAGTTGATGAAGCTAATATTTCTTGCTTTATCAGGTTCAACTTCATGTGACATTATAGCATGAGTTAAAACCGTTTAAAGCTCTATCAGAGAGGGTTTTAATTAGCACCTCATTATGCTTGATATGTCAATAGACCGGTTTGATATGCAGAATAAATTAATGAAAGAAAACATACAGGTCTTGAATAGGGCGAGTAAAAATATACCACATATCTACCGAAAAAGCAATGAGATGAACTGTACAATTAACTAATAAAAAATTATTTGGAACATCAATTTTACTTATCATAGACGAAGTTGGCCAAACAGAAGGATTGTAGGGAAAAAATTGTTATCGTTCCTCCACCTCTGCGCTATATTACGGGAGGAGTCGGAACCCAATAAACCACAAATCATAGCTTCTCTTGACTCCACTTTTATTTTGCAAAGAGAGAGAAAAACGATGCTTATAAACAGTGCTACTAGAGTTGCCAGCGGAGACGGATCTGGTCTCGTAAAAGAAAAATGGAAGTGCAAGAGAAGAGCATATTCTAAAACGGGGGTATAATCGAGATTATGTCAATAGCGTTTGCTTTGCGCTGCGTGCTCTAGGGTGGGGGGAAATGGCAGTTGATTTGATTATCGCAGGGCTGCTTTCACTAATTAATGGAGAGGTTGTCGAGTACAGTTTGCCCCCCACAGGCCACAGAGGCACAACTGCACAAGCACAAGCAGTGTTTTCTGATGTGTGGGCAACCACTAGCTACCACCAATTATGCAGCCCATAAGTTCTGATAATGCAAAAGTAATCGGGGGCTGCCAAAATAAAAGGTGCCGTCCGATTCACCAAAAGATGGTTCCGTGAAGGAAAACCAAACATCATTGTGCTGCGTGGAAAATGCATTCACGTCCCGTCAAAAGCTCATCGATCCCCTCCTTTTACTGCAGTTTTTGTTCGGTAAAGCAGCAATATGAAAACGCTATTACAGTCACCTTGCAAGTATGTCTAACGAAATATCCCCTCCCTAAAGAATGCAATTATGTAACAGCATCACATTTTAGTATATCAAATTTGATCAATTATAAATAAAAAGTATAATTATTTATAATATAAAATAAATATTATTAAATTAATTACGAAATGTATTTTTATAATAAATTAATTTAAAACCATAATTGTGAATATTATTTACTAAAAATATGATCAAACGTAAATCATTTTAACTGATATGTAACCTATAGTTATATCTTTTAGGGACGGAGATAGTACTATATAGTTTTGGTTTTTTCTTAAAAAAAAGGAGTAGCACCCCTTTCGGAGCGCTGAAATTTCTCTACAACAATCCTGTGCGTTTATAAAAGCTTCCTTGTTCCCGTTTTCCAAATGGGCTCTAGATAGATAGGTTGCACAGCCTTCTGATTTCCTTGGATAAAGCATATCCTGAACGATGGACTGGAGGAGCCCCCAGGCTGGAAAGAACCTGATTACGTAGCTAAAGACATTGTTGTCTGCTAACAGACGCAAACTTGTTTATCAGCCCACTTGTTGGTGTCTGATCTGGGCCTGTTTAGATGCCAAATTTTTCTCTAAATTCCACTATGCAAAAACAAGATTTTTCATCACATCAAAATGCCGGTACATGCATGGAGTACTAAATATAGATGAAATCAAAAACTAATTGTATAGTTTTGTTGTACTTTGCGAGATGAATCTTTTGAGCCTAATTAGTCAATGTTTGGACAAAAATTCACAAATACAAACGAAATACAATAGTGGAGAAGACTTCACTATGCAGATTTTGACACACCCAAATTGGACCAAGGCCTTGTTTAGTTCCCAAATTCAACACCCAAATTTCACTGTGCAAAAAGGAGATTCCCCATCACATCAAAATGCCGGCAAATGCATGGAGTACTGAATGTAGATGAAATCAAAAACTAATTGCACAGTTTTGTTGTACTTTGCGAGACGAACATTTAGAGTCTAATTAATCAATATTTGGATAATTTTTTGCACTAACAAACAAAACGCGCTACAGTGTTCCGACAGGAACACTGTAGCGCGCAGTGCCGATTCCGGGGTGCCGAATCGGCATCTAAACACGGCCCAACTAAACACGGCCCCATCTCAATCAGGGTGCAGTACATGATGGGCACATGGATGCCACCTCGACGAAGACGGCTTTCAATTATGTGGGTCCCACGATCCCCCACCTCCGCCACCACCACTCTTCCGTGGGGCCCACGGCCGGGAGCAAGGAGCCAAGGACTGACAGGTGATCGTCGATAACGATAAGCAGCCTGCTGCCGCACCAGAGACCCGCCAACCGTAACGTCCCTTTAACGCCTCCTCGATAACGTTTCGTCCGCTGCCGGGGGGGCCTTTCCGGCCGGCCAAAGTACGTTCGCCCGCGTCCACCAATCGCGGGCCTGCGCGTCGCTGTCCGCGCGGCTCCGGCCAATCGCGCGGTGGCAGGCTGGCAGCGATTTCGCCGCGCGGCCACAGAAATGACCGGCTCGCCCCTGTGGCTGTGGCCGGGCGGTCCACTTCGTCCCCTCCCTTTTCACGTTAGAATCAGACGGTGACGTGACGACACGGGGAGCCGGGCTGCTTGATATGTAGACGTGGCTATATAGGCCGCACCGTACGTGCGTGGATGATCGGGCTATCGCGCCGTGCCCGGTTTTTGGTTTGTGGTTTTGGTTTTGTGGCCCGTACGGCGGGATATAGCTTTATTATTAAGCAAATGGAGTGGGTGCCCACTCGACTCATCATAGTTAACAAAGAAAGGTTGTGCTGGTTAGTTGGGGTACTAATTTCATATCTCTCAACTGGGCTTATAATCATGATATTTCCATAATACTGATTTCTTTACCGTGGGTCATGCGCTATGCCTTTCTTTTGCTGAAATCAAGATTCTTTAGGACCTTGCAAGGATTATAAAAAGGTCTACCTGAGCTGTTCTGCTTTTGAAGTGCTGTTCTTTTAGCTTGAGCCTGCAAGGTTTTGCGAAACAAGGGGGTTCTATTGTAAAATTCCTCGACAATGACTTATAATAAATGAGAGTAGCTGCTAGTCATTTAAAAATGCACATATCACTGTCTAGAAACCGAGCAATGTTACAAATACAACTGTCGTCTTCTTGTTGTGAATTTTGTATTTATCGATGGAGCTTGATTTAGTTAATAAGCTATTGGTTGGCAATTGTAGCTGGTTATAAAATATATAGAACGGAGTTATTTATCTTTCAAAACTGTTGTTCCCATGGTTTCATATGCGAGGTTTTGTAAAAGCATAGTGGTTTCTGCTACAAGATTCCTAGCTAAGACATGACTCATAGTAAATGAGAGTACCTTTGGTTCTTTCGAACATAGACAAACCATTCTATGGAAGCTGAGTAAACACGCAGATATAGCTGTCATCTTTTTGTTACTTCCTTGGTTCTTTTTTACATATCACATTAGTTTTGTCCTAAATCAAACATTATTATCTCTAACCATCTATTTTAAAAGATTCTTAAAAGATTTTTATAGTTTCACAACATATAAATTATAGATTATGAAAGTATTTGTCATAGTGAATCTAAAAACATAAACTTTATGTCATGAATCTATATATATAATTTTATTTTTAAAAAATGATGGTCAAAGATATAAATGCTTGACTTAGGATAAACCTAATACGGTATGTAAATAAAAATAGATGGAGTATAAGTTGTATATTTATAGTCGAAGCTTTCATTTAATTATTGTGCTATTGTTTTGGCGCGAAATTCTACTTCTATAGACAGGGGTGGAGCCAACCCCATTGACAATGCCTTGATATGTGTACATCTCTGATATCATCCATGATACACTCTACCTTGCAATGAAGTAACTAGACATTTCTGGTTAATGCTACGTGGGCAAGAAGAAATCCGACTGTTCGAGTTTTTTTTTTTCAGTTTCATGGTGCTTGAATGGCCAGCTCACGTGCAAAGAAAGCTCAACCCAACAAGCACGGAGCACCCAAAAACGTCTGAGGGGGAAAACCGCCATGACACCCTAAAAAAGAAAAAAGTTCGCATATGCGCATTGGGTATTGCTGAAGTCAATATGGAGAATTCCACCGTCCTATGCAGTCAGTTGTACAAATTTGAAAGAAACGACGACCAGGTAAAGCTAGATAAGCGATGAACAATCATATTATACTAGACGTACCATGTGCCGTGCCCGTGCCTGACGGCTTATTATTCCGGGTGTTTCAACGTATCACTACGACTCGCCGCTCCAGATGATGTCAGACGTGACGCTATCACGCATGCCGGCCGGAGCCGGTCCAGGAGCTATCTGGTCCCTGTCGCGTGAGAACGACGCGCGATGATGATACGTCGGTGTCTCTGTGAGGCTCCCGTTGGACGCCACGCCATTGGCTGGTTGATGGGCTTTGGTGTTCGAGCGAGCTGTACCGATTGACTTGGGAGCCACGCACGGAGAAAAAACGGAACCAGACGAGCCGGTTTCTGGGACGAGCCGGCCGAGCAGCTAGCGAACACCTGTTCGTTTGAGCTATTCAGCGGAATCAGCAGCCATCTAGCAGTATTTTTCTCTCACAACAAACCAGTAAACAATATTTTTAGCCACAATAAACCAGCGAAACGAACAGGCTGGAAGATGCCAATGATTATTCCCTTCTTCTTGCTTCACGAGAGACGATCGATTCGGGGATTCAAATCACGCACACGAACACAAGCACATGGCTGCTACGTTTTCAGACTTTTGGGCAGTTTGACTGAAGCATATACTACTACTACTGTCAAAGTATCTTCGTGTTCTGTGGTCATATGCCCGTGATCGATGAATTTTGTCGTCCTCCCGTGATCGATGAATGCCCTCGCAGGCGCAGCCTGCAGCCTTTTCACAACGCACGCGTACGTAGCGGCTTAATTACGAGTACGTGCTAGAATCATCGATCAAAGCATGCAGCAAACACAAGGAGCAAGTTGCCGGATCCTTTGACGAAGCGGTGTCGTGCAGGGTTTGTTGACACGGAGGTGTTTTATCATTATTATAGTTCATTATTATCATTTGCAGACGGTCACATTCCGGTCTTAATAATTAGTAGTATTGGGAGACTCTGATAAGCAAGATGCTAGCTACAAGTTGCTAGGTCGCGAGATGGCGTCTCGCACGTCTCTGTCGTCGAGTCAAATAAGGCTGATGGAATGTACTAAGAAAAATCTGTGCGTGTCAAATTCAATCCGTTGAAATTTAGCATCGTCACAAAAAGTGATGAATGAGATGATGAGATTTTCTCCGGCTGAATATATAAAAGTCCAGGAGGTTGTCTAGAACGCGATAGCCACGGACTGATGGTTAATTAAACGCCTGTCCCTCTTTTTCAGACTTGCAGGAGATGAGCGTACGTACGCTCGGGGGAAAAGCTGCGTGTCTTCGTATCACATAAGCAAATCTGACTCTTAACATTAGTATATGTACCAACAGCTTTGAATCGGTCTACTCTTCATTTCTTAACGATGGATTAGAAGAACATTTGATCGGTATAACCTTGGCTGCGTCGCTAAGCCAGATTTTCTACGCTTGGCCGCACGCAGCACGACTTTAGCCATCAGGCAGGCAGAAAAGATCGCGCAGTGCCCAAATCCTCTCGGCCCGGATGCGGCATCTCGCTTTGGGCGCCGCTTAAGTGGTTATGCTACGCCATTTCGACGAAATTACACGAGCAGGCCGCTGCCAGTTTCGCCACGTCCCCGCGACCGGCCAAGATTTTCGGCGCGTGTTGACGCCCGGTCGTTGCGCTGACATCAGGCCCGGACGGTGACCGCACCTGCGAGCTGCGCCCTTCCAGGAAACAGCCCGCCGGCCGCCGCGCGCCGAAGAAGGAGTGCTGGAGAGCCCACCCCTCGATGAGGAGCCCTGGACCTGGAGGAGGCAACCTCGTAGATTCAGTCTGGGCAATTGGTTAAAACCGATAATTCGGTTCGGTTGTTCGGTCGAGAAAAACTTCGGTTCTCGCAAAGATTGCAACTGATCGGTTCTAGAGAAAAATAGAAATCGACGATTTCGGTTTCGGTGTATTCGGTTCGGGGTTCGGTTTCAACCGAGATTTGCTTGTACCTGCGTCATGGCGTGGGATCTCGTCGCCGACGTGGGGCTGGGCAACAGACACATCGCTCGCGCCGTCCCTCGGCTGCTGGTGGCGGCTTGGCCCTTGCGCACCGCGGCCTGCAGCTCGACCCCTGCGCCTGCGCTGTCCCCGGCCGCGGGTCGCTGCTCAAAGCTCACCCGCCACACCCACACGCGGTTGCGCTGCCCCGCTCGCTTCTCGCCCGTCACCTCGCAAGCTGCTCGCCCACGCGGAAGCTCACCCGCCTTGCTCGCGCTTGCGCCTGCCGCGGACGCCGCCGCGCCCTGCTCGCACTCGAGCGGGCCGCCACCGCCGTGTCCTGCTCCACGCTCGAGCGGTTGCCGCCGCCACCGCGCTTTGCTCCACGCTTGTGCCGCCGGCGGCTGTCGTGGCCTGCTCCGCGCTCACGCCATGCTGCCGTCGCCGCCGCTGGGCGCAGTTAGGGTTGGGGGCGCTGCTCCCCGCTCCTGCTCGCTCCGCCGTCGCCCTGAAGTGTCACGCGCCGCTACTGCCGCTACGCAGGATAGGGTAGGGTTTGGCGTGCGGGTCGGAGTGCCGAGTGGCCGAGCCAGTGGGCTGTGGTTGAGGTGGGCTGGGCCGTTGGGGGAAGTGAGGAGATGCGGACAGGGACACAGGCACAGCGTACTTCGGTGGTTGCACATCTACTTCGGTTCCAATCGGTTCTCCGTTTGGTTAGGGGTACAAACCGAACACCGAGCCAACCACTGAAGTTTCCAGAATCGGAAACCGAAACCGAACCGAAAAACCAAAAAACCGAAAATTCGGTTCGGTTTCGGTTCGGTTCTCGGTTCTCGGCTAAAAAATGCCTAGTCTGACCGTCGATGGATTTTTTTTGGTCTCTCCTTCTGGAATCTGGATCTGTATCTGAAGGCAACCTTTGTGTTGTCACTGGAGATTTAGGGGGAGTGTTACTTTTTTTTTTTTTTTTTTTTGAGGAATAGGGGGAGTGTTACTGTCCGGCCGTTCGGACCGAAATCACTGCCCGGCAGCCCAAATTTTCCCGCGCGAGCGATTTCGTTCCCACGTCCCGTGGTCACGTCCTGCATCTGGCCCGCCCCATGTTGCAGCGTCCGGCCCACACCGCGTTGCTGCGCACGGAAGCAAAACACCCATTAACAATTATTTCCGCTTTCCGTGGTCGGTCCGGCTCACCCTGCATCTCGCGCACGGAAGGACACGCTCTACAGACGGCTCATCGAGTTATCACATGACCGCATAGAGAGAGGAGCAAAAGAAAAGTTATATAGAAGAAATATTAGAAAACGTTAGAGCATGTGCACGTATATGGCCACGCCTGTTAGCTTCTTCTTCTATTTGCACGTCATGACAAAGACACTTACGTGCATGCATGGACGTATACTTGCTAGCTTCTTCCCTTCAGCTTACGTGGAGAGATATGCTAAGGGTGTGTTCACTTCCCATGCAAATCTAAAATATTTCCTTTTTCACCCATCACATCGAATCTTTGGACATATGCATGGAGCATTAAATTTAGGTAAAAAAGATAACTAATTGCATAGTTTATCTGTAAATGTCGAGATGAATCTTTTGAGCCTAGTTAGTCTATGATCAGACAAATTTTATCAAATAACAACGAAAGGTGCTACAGTAACTTTTTCATCCAATTTTCACCAACTGAACACACCCTAACCTCTTTGTTCTTGCATGGCCATGCACAAGCTGGTTGTCAGCTCGGGCTAATAGAATTGAAAACACGAGTATACATTCACATCTTTATGTTAGCCTCCAGCGAGTATACATACACAATGAGAAAAATGTACAAAATCTCGTCAAACAAAATAATAATAATAATAATAATAATAATAATAATAATAATAATAATAATAATAATAATAATAATAATAATAATAACAACATCTGACCACAATTTTAGTTGACTCTAGTCATAGTAGAGAATAATAACCATTGGATTTATTCTATTTAGTGGCAGCCATTAAATAACCCTTTAAATCTGCATATCAGTGCAAGGCAATGCTAAAAATGTTAGAGAAGAAATATTAGAAAATAGGGGGAAAAAGTACGTGGAAGAGGTTGAATACAGGACCAAAAAATTAATAAGATAAATCATTTTTCATCACTACACCACGTCACCATGTAGATGGATTGTTGTAGTTAAAAATATTTATATTATTATTATACACCATACCGGACCATTTAAGTCTAAGAAAAAATATTCCACCATCACAAGAATAATGTTTTAGACAAAAATATACCATATGGTATCTCACAAAATATAAAAAAAAACTACATAAGAGATAAAAAAGAAAATATATAAAAATAATGGAATAAATAAGACAGTAATCAACCTAAAATACATTAAAGAACATCATGTGGATACAACTTGAAACAACATAAATTATACACCATAGAATATCACTAAATACATTATAGAATATCGCATATATAGTACGTGAACAACACTAAATACATTCTAGAACATCACATGCATACTAAGCGAACATCACTAAATACACCAACTAAATACGTACTAAGCGAACATCACATGCGTACTGAGCGAACATCACTAAATACACCATATAATATCACTAAAAAACATCTAAACATAAAAAACATCTCAGAACATCACATGGATAACAAGTGAACATAAAAAACATAGAACATCACAATACACTACATGAACATCAGAAGAAACAAGAAAAAGGATAAACAAGATAAAAAAGTAAATAATAAAAATAATAAAAATAATAATAAACACATAAAACTAAAAAAGAATGATGCACGAAAAAGAAAAAGGAAAAAAATAAAAGAAACACAATAATAATAATAAAAATCACATAAAACAAAATAGGAAATATAAATAAAAATGAGGCATGAAAAAATAAAAAATAAAATAAAATAAAAGAAAATAAAAATAAATGAGAAGAATAAGAAAAAAAAGAGAAAAGCAAAAAAAGCAAAAAGCAAAAAAAGAAAACAAAAAGAAATAGAAAAGAAAAATAAAATAAAAATGAAGCACACAAATAAAAAATAAAAAAGAGAAAAAGTGAAAAGAAAAGAAAAGAAAAAAAAGAAAGAAATGAAAAGAAAAAGAAAAAAAAAGAAAACTACCGTACGTACCTAGAGATGGCAACGGGTACCCGAAACCCGAGTACCCGACGGGTATTACCCGATAAAGAGACGGGTATGGGATGAATTTTTTACCCGTGGGTACGTTATTGGACAAAATCCTATACCCATCGGGTATGGCGGGTACGGGTACGGGTGTATACTACCCATACTCGCATACCCGCGAGTAAAACATACCCGCAAAAATAACTAGGCAACCTCAGTTATTTTAGCGCATATAAGTCATGAATTTGGCCCATTGAGACATCCATTATATTTCTAGTAGATTGTCTTTGTTGTAATGATGCTAATAATGTTTGTTAGTATGTTTGTAACTTGTTGGAAGCTTAGAATGATTTGTTTTTGCATGTGACTATTTGATATTTTTAGGTAATTTTCAGGTATGCTATCGTGTACGGGTTACCCGTTGGGTGAGAATTACCCGGCGGGTACGGGTATGAAACTATTTTTTTATCCGCATGCAGATACGGGTAACCCGATGGGTAAAATTTTACAGGTATGGATACAGATACGAGCTACCTGTCGGATAAGTAGCCGTTGCCATCTTGGTACCTACCTGCTTCCATCGGGCCGCAGCTTCCCGCACTCGCGCTTCCCGCGCTCCCGCGCTTCCCGTTCGGCGCGACGCTCGGCTCCGGCTGTTCGGACCCGAAGCTTTGCGGAGATTTAGAGGGGAGGCCTTGAGGCGGCGACGTTTTTAGTCCTGAGCCCATTGGATCAATGTTTTTTTCATTAACCCAATAACCGCAGGCCTACCATTCGCGGCTTCTATCTACAACTCTCCATGAGTCCATAGCCAGCCCAGCGGAATCAAATTTGTACAACTCCAGGCGATTCCCTCGCTTGAGGATTCCAGTCATCCGTTCATTCTCACATGGGCCTAGTTTCGTGTCAGGCCATATCAGTTTTCGGCTCCGATCCACTCCATGTGGAATGAGCTAGCCAGCGGCACAAAAATATTTGGATGTGGAAAGCCCACAAAAAAAATTAAATCTCCACTATATGAAGTACGGCCCAGTTTCCATTTCTTCTTCCTTCTTTCTTTTTTAAACATATAAAGCCTTATTTGCTTCACTTGCTCACTCACTCACTCACATACACACAAGGCTTTTAGGAGAACTAGATCTAGATGAAAAAAATTAAACGTTTTAGACAAAAAGGACACTATGGATCCTCAAGAAAAGGTGTATAACTTTGATAAATCAAACAAAAAATGACTCCTGGTAGGCATGCGTATATAAGTACGAGGAATCCATAAATATTTTTCAAAAAGTAAACAATGGATCCTCAAGAAAAGGGTGCAAGATGGTCCAAAAAAAATCTAATTTTACCAAAGGGTCAAGGGACAAAATAGTCTATGAAATGCTTGAACAATGATTTTTATTAAGAAATAGAACTCACTAGAGAAAATTAAATGTTAGGTTGATTTAGTGTCGACAAATATTGCACATCTGAGGGATAAGAGTGGGAAAATGAATGACAGGGAGATTTAAGCCAAGAAATCATTTAACAATAGATATAATAAGATAATTTCGATTGATGTATGTAGCAAGAACACATGTAGAGAAACCAATTATCCTAAAAATCAAGTAAGAAACATATATACCACACTAAAAAAGCAGGCATCCGCGCTATTTGCGCGGACGAGCCCGCTAGTTTAGATTTACTTAAAGTAAGAGGGTCATTCTTTGAGCTTTTAGACAGTGTTGGATCCAGAAATAATATAAGAGGGAGGCAAAATAATATAAGACTAAAAATTTTCCTAGTCACACACTAATAGGTATAACAAAAAACATAAATAATGATATCAATTCATAGTACTCAAGCAATAAGCAGGATATTATAAATAAAAAATACCAAATAAAAAGTATCCGATAACCAAAATATTATATATCCTTCATAATTTCACATCACTTTCACCACCATTCAATTCTACATAAACTTTAAAAATATCATAGTTCTTTAAAAAGATGTCATAGTTCTCCTTTGCCCTAATAAGATATTAAATATTGTAAAATGCAATGCAATTACTAGAATCTAGACATTGACATTCATCAAACAAAATACGATTAAAATGAAAAATCATAAGTGATACTCTGGTACTCACAATGGCTCGCTGTGGATCTTAGTGACCACAAGCTCTCTCCTATGGGCTCTTGGTAGGCTAAATTGAAGACCTGTTCTTGAACTTGTTTTTGGGCCCTCCCCAGGCTGCTGTCCCCCATCCCATATCTGCGCTCTGTCTGTCTGTCCGTCGATCGTCGTCGTCCCAAAGTGGGGCCTAAAAGCTAATTCTCTATGGCGCAACTGGGCTCGTGCTCCCTCTGGGCCTCCTCGATAGTGGACTCGAACTGGACGTGATCTCTCTGGGCCTCCTCCGTACTGGACTTGAACTGGACACTATTTAACTAACGGAGGAACGCACCGTATGATGCATATGCACCTGCACGGCTGCACGTCTGAGGGCCAGGGCTTGAACTGCTTAAGCAGTACTTTTCAGTGAACAAACATTATTTTTCTCTCACAGTAAATTAATATAAATATTAAATTTCAGCGAAACGAACAGAGCTAGGTCATCGCCTCCTCGGCCATCCAGAGGGCCCGCGCGTCGCCTATCGCCATCAGGGTTAAAAAAACCGCTCGGTTTACCGCGGTAAACCGCGGTTACCGCCCTAACCGGGCCGGACCGGTTCCGGTCCGGTCCGGTTAGGTATTCCCCAAATTCAAATTTAAAATTTGAAAAAAAATGCTGAAAAAAATCCTAAAAATAGTTCATGATTTATAGAAGCCAATGGTGTAAAATTTTTTCAAATTTGAGTTCGTTTAGTATTTATTTATACGTATAGAAGTTTGAAAAAAAAAGAAAAAAATCCCGGTCCCGGCCCGTTAAGGCCCCCAAATTCAAATTTAAAATTTGAAAAAAAAATGCTGAAAAAATTTCTAAAAATAGTTCATGATTTATAGAAGCCAATGGTGTAAAAATTTTTCAAATTCGAGTTCGTTTAGTATTTATTTATACGTATAGAAGTTTGAAAAAAAAAGAAAAAAGAAAATTCCAAACTCAAACCGAGCGGTAAACCGCTCAAACCGGGCGGTTACCGCTCCAAACCGGCCGGACCGGAGACAAACCGAACTGAAGGAGCGTTTGAATTCAAATTCAAATTCGACCGGTTACCGGCCGGTTACCGGTAAACCAGTCCGGTTTACCGCTACCGGACCCTGGCGGTTTGGGGTGACCGGTCGGTAAAAAAAACCCTGATCGCCATCGCCACTGGAGCTAGCCCGCATAAGGGCACGAGTTTTGTGACGCCGGGCGACAGTGCAGGCCAGTGCCGGTCAGATTTTCGGGTCTAGAGCGAAACTAAATCTTAGGGGCCTTTATGCAAGCCCAAATACGGGTATGCCAGAATGATAGGTTTCGACATTGGGTTTCGTACTTTCGTTCGGCCCATAGTAGAGATAAACGAATTAACGTTTCCAGTGGAGTTTCACTTGGTCTTCAATGTGTTAGGAACAAAGCATCAGCAGTTTATTGTCCAAATTTCTATACCATGTCACTGCTTTCAGTGGCGGATGCAGGCTATAGCTGTGGGACCACCTAGCCCCACAGGTTTTGATGAAACTAATAGAATTTTACTGTAGCTTATATGGCTTGGCTCCATAGTGTCTACTAGCTGGCCCCACAGGATTTGATTATTGGATCCGCCATTCACTGCTTTTGCTGATATAAATAAGAATGGAACTCCTACTACTTTTTTTAATGGTGCTGCGTACCTGAAGGCATGCACTATGGACTCGTCTGTCTCAATCTCAAAGAACGTAACTACACGCTGGAAATAAAAGAAGCCGTGCACTACGAAACGATGGAGCTTGTGGAAGATTGGCGGCGCGATTTTTTCTACTATCCATTTGCTAGCTAGTGGAGGTGGTGTCCTTTTCCTAATCGTTTTGTATCCGTCCATGCAATTAAGCATGCATGGAGAGAGGAGATTTTTTGGAACGGGAGAAGGGAGATAAAAGCTAGGGCCTCCCATTTCGTTACTCCAAACTCCTTTTCTTTTTGACAGCAAGGTCACCCGAGATCCTAAGTGTCGGAAAGTTGGATACATTTTTGGCACTCACCCACCTGCTTTTCACTTGGAAACGCAAAAAATCAGGATCGTAATGGCGCCATGATACACTTGACTCCAGTCTCCATGGCGACAAATGACGACGAGATGACGAACAATTGACGGCAACACATAGCACTAACAAAGGTTCTTACGTACATACATATGCATGATTTGGAAATGGAAAAAAAATTCTAAAAGAAATTGAGAACACATAATACTCCCTCCGGTAGCCCTGGGCATAATTAACCGAAGACCGAAGACCGAACTGAACTAACCAAGACCGAGATCGAAGTGACCAAGACCGAAAATTTCGGTCACAAGTTCGGTCTTCAGTTTGAAATATTGTAATTTGTTCGGTCTTCAGTTCGGTCTTCACAAGTTCACAAGACCGAGACCCACCTCATTTCCACCTTAAGCATCGTCCCCGCTTCAGATATGTCAGCTCTTATCAAAAAAAAATGTCAGATCTTATCCAAAAAAACAAAAAGAATATATGCCAGCTCCACCGTTTGAGAGCAACCGTGCCCTGACAATTCTCTAAATCCACCTATCTCCTTGAACCTAAAAAAAAAAATCTTGACAACTTGAGTATTGCAGAGGCAAAAAGAAACACTCATAGTGAGGATTAGCATATCCATGAAAAATGTTATATCGTGCAAACACAGTGGCCCAACAAACCATTGCAAAATGCCAAGTGTGAACACACGTGCTCTTTGGAGTGCATAATTTCTTTCGTTTACCTGTGGACTGCGGTCCCTGTTCCTTGGACTTTCCTTCTTTTTTTTTTTGAAAGGTTGATTCCCTGGACTTTCTTCCCGTACTGAACTACTGATCTGCACATGTGTACATGTGTTATTTTTCCCCTCTCTATGGAGTACGCTTTACGCCATTTATTCCGATTACCGGTCAATATGAAATGATGCAGGGCATAGTTTACAGCAAGTTCAGTCCTCGCTCGTACGAGGCTCTTGCGACTTCGTCTGTCGTTATAAATTCAACATCTCCAGGCATGAATAGTGGCACCTCGCTTATATAAAAACAAGAGTAAAATGCACGGATAGTCCATTAACTTATCATACTGTCGATTTAGTTCATCAACTTTGTAAGTGTATTTTTTTTCTGAAATCTTGAGCATAGAGAGTTCATACCCCTTCGTTTTATATTTATATTTG
This sequence comes from Saccharum spontaneum, assembly GCA_022457205.1. NCBI lineage: Eukaryota > Viridiplantae > Streptophyta > Magnoliopsida > Poales > Poaceae > Saccharum > Saccharum spontaneum. Next base: position 15,586 of record JAKOGQ010000732.1, read on the forward strand.
AAGAAATCTCCATATTTTTATTTTTCTTTCACAGACTTACCCTTCACGTGCAAAGGGGCTGGATCGGGTGCCACTGTGTTCGGCAGCATCTTCGTGCTATCCTGCGGGCTGCTGCACTGTGCCCTCGTCGCGATGGCCCGTGTAGCAGGGACCCGGGCCAAGGAGCTCATGGCGTTCTCCGTCGGGGACACACCCCGATTGTTTCGTCTTGCCCGGCCACGACGCGTGAGGTGCTCACGCACCCGTCCTTCGCCGACCGCCCTGTGTTCGCGCCCACCATTGGGTTCGTGCCCAATGGCGAGTACTGGTGCCGCCTCCGCCGCGTCGTGTCCACGCACGTCTTCTCCTGCGCCGCGTCGCCACGCAAGAGCTGGGACGCTAGGGCGACTCGAAGGCCATGCTCTGCTCCGTCGCCGCCGAGCAGTCCGCCTCTGGCATGTTGGTGAGGACTAGCAGCGCCTGTGCGCCAGAGCTTACATACTTTTTGTTGACGAGGCGGCCGAGGAAGCGGTTGGCCCTGACAGCGCACGACGATATGACGTCACATCCGGCGTCGGTGCCGCGGAGGCTGAGTAGCTCAAGAGCATGGTGACCAACACGCTGTTCTGGATGGGCGTCGCCGCCGTGCTGCTCTCCAACTGCGCCGCCGACCGCGCGCGGGCCAAGTACCGGCTGGTGCACCGGGGCGGTGCCAGCGACGAGACCTACGCGTGCGTCACATAGGAGGAGGACGGCGAGGGCGACGTCGGGGTCTTGCTCTCCAATGGGCTCATGTCCGTGGCCGGCGACGCGCTGTGCACTACCGGAAAAAAGTTGGTTGCCGACGGTTTTTTTTGCCGATGGTCTGGAAAGCAAGCCGTTGGCAAAGAACCTCTTTGCCGACGGCCATTCTAAGCCGTCAGCAAAGAACTCTTTGCCGACGGTCAGGCCGTCGGCGAAGAAAGAACGTCGGTAAAGAAAATCTTTGCCGACGGCAAGACCGTCGGCAAATAAAAGCCGTCGGCAAAGATCCTCTTTGTCGACGGCCGGCCCTTCGGTAAAGAACGATCGTCGGCAAAGGAGGCCAGGGCTAACGGCAGCCCATGCCGTCCCCTTTGCCGACGACCCAAAAGTCAGGCCATCGGCAAAGAAACCCTCCTTTGCCGACGGCCACGTACTCTGGCCGTCGGCATAGGATCTTTGCCGAGGGCCAGTTGCGACCCTCAGCAAAGAGTTTTTTTTTTGTTTTTTTCATCCAATTTTTTTCATGGTGCATTTCTACACCAAATACATCCCAATTTCAAAAGTTGAGACAATTTTGACTTTTTTTGCTATATTTGGTTTATTTTTTGTTTCTTTGAATTTTTCCCGCAACTCTAAAGTTGAACTGCAGCTACATGAAATAATGGAATTTGTTGATTCAAAAAATGGTATTCATGATGTTCGGAGTATGTTGAGGCCATATCCAAGACCTCGCATAAAATTACGACCATGTTGGTGTCGTAACATGACGAGTTACGTGCGCGAAAAGTGTTTTTAAATTATATAAAATCCAAACGAAGTCCGAATTTGACGAAACTTGACGAGTCATGTTGTTATCATATGTGGAGGCTATGATAAAAATTTGAAAATGTTTGGAGCAAGTTGCGACGTCAGATGTCGAAAACTCAGACATCTCCAAATATTTTCAAATTTTTATCATAGCCTCCACATGCGATAACAACACGACTCGTCAAGTTTCGTCAATTTCAAACTTTGTTTGGATTTTATATAATTTAAAAACACTTTTCGCGCACGTAACTCGTCATGTTACGACACCAACGTGGTCGTAATTTCATGCGAGGTCCTGGAAACGGCCTCAACATACTCCGAACATCATGAATACCATTTTTTGAATCAACAAATTCCATTATTTCATGTAGCTGTAGTTCAACTTTAGATTTGCCGGAAAAATTCAAAGAAACAAAAAATGAACCAAATATAGCAAAAAAAGTCAAAATTGTCCCAACTTTTGAAGTTGGGATTTATTTGGTGTAGGAATGCACCATGAAAAAAGAGGGATGAAAAAAACAAAAATAAATTCACTCTTTACCTACAACCAAACATGGCCCTCGGTAAAGGGCCTTTGCCGACGGCCAGGACGAGAGGCCGTCGGCAAAGGGTTTTTGAAAAAAAAATTAAAAACTCTCTTTACCGACGGCTGGTCCTCGTGGCCATCGGTAAAGGATTTTTAGGATAAAAAATAAAAAAAGAAAACAGGCTGGCCGGCCTTATCCCAATCCCGCGCCCCGCACCCAAAATCCCAAACCCCATCCCCGCGCATCTCGCCGCCCGCCGCCGCCCCGCATCCTCGCCGCCTGCCACCGCCGCACAGCGCGCCGCCACTGGCCCGCGTCCCGCCGCCGGCCCCGCTCCCCGCCCGCCTGCCGCCGGCCCCGCGCCCACCGCCGCCGCACCGCGCGCCACCGGCCCCATGTCCGCCGCCGCCCCTGCGCCTGCCGACTCCGCGCCAGGCGTCCCGCCGTCGACCCCGCGTCCCACAGAGGGCCTCACGCCCAGCCGCCACCAGTCGTCCGCGCCGCCCCGAGGCCGCCGCCGCCGGCCGCTGCGCCCCACCCGTACCAGCAAGGAGGAGGAGGGAGGTAAAAGGAAGATAAGGAGGAAGGAGAAAGGAGGAGGAAAGAGAAGAGAAGAGGAGGAAGAAGGAGGGAGAAGAAGGGTGGAGGAAGAAGGAGAAGAGAGGAGAAGGAAAAGGAGGAGGAAGGAGGAAGGAGAAGGAGGAGGAAATGGAAGAGAAGAGGAGGAAGAAGGAGGGAGAAGAAGGGTGGAGGAAGAAGGAGAAGAGAGAAGGAAAAGGAGAAGGAAGGAGGAAGAAGGAGAAGGAAGGAGGAAGAAGGAGAAGGAAGGAGGAAGGAGAAGGAGAAGGGAGGGGGAAGAAGGAAGGGGGAGGATTCTCGGCCGCCGTCCACGCCCCTCGGTCATCGTCCTCGTCTCTCACGGAGAAGAAGGAAAAGGGTTGTCGGCCTTCGTGCCGTACGTGTTGTTGACGGCCTTCGTGCCGGAAATGTGGATGTGTGGCCTTCGTGCCGTATATGTGCTATCGGCCATCGAACCGGCTTCTTTTTTGTAGGTTTTGGAAACCTCCCCGTGCAGGGGAGGTGCTGCCGAAATTTTCTACTTATAGTGTTGTTTTTCTTGTTTTGCAGAGCAAGACCTATCGGAGGGGACTCGGAGCACCTCGCCACAGTGCTGCTAGCCTGTCTTCACCGCCACCCTAGGTATAAATCACCGCCTGGCCCGCCTCCACCCCGCGCTCGCCCCCTCCCACGTGTGGACACCGACCGTCCCGACCGCGTGGGGCCGGGTGGCGCTCTCGCGGGCCCCGCTGCAGCCACGTCACGCCTACACCCCGCGCCGAGCCGCTGCTCCCTCCCTCAGCTCTCCATTTCCTCTTCTTTCTCTTCTCGCTCGCAGCGCAACCGCAAGCTCACCGTCGCAGCTCGCCGTAGTCGAGCACCCCCGCTGCTCCACCCGCGCCAAATACCTCATGGCTCCAGCTCTGCCTCGACCTTCACCATCTCGTGCGCACGTCCTCGCCCGCATTCTCGCCAGGGTAAGACCGATTGGGCGTTTTCTTCTCTGCCACCGGCGCGGTGGCCGCCGTGCCTGGCCACCATGGTTGGAGCCCTCTGCTTCTTCTCTTCCTCCTCTTTTGTAGGCTACGCGTCTGCCTTCACCTCGTGGAGCTTGCGCGCGCCTCGTTAGCCGCCACCGTGGCTTGCTCTGGCCGACCGCCATGCCGCCATGCACGCCGGCGAGCGTGCTCCCGTGCGTCCACGCCTCTATTTTCTCACTAGCCGCACCCACGCCGCGATGGGGAAGCCGTTGGTGCTAGCTGTTTGGCAGGAGGGCTCACCGTCGGTGAGATGCGCCGCCATGCCCTCCTTGTGTGGGTGACAGGTGGGCACGGGGACCCACTGTCAGCCACTCTGGTGCTGAGCTGGGGAACCGAGCGGGGTGCGCGTAGCGTTTTGGTTCGGGGAATTTCAAAATAAAAGGAAAATGATTTTTCCAGAATTGTTTTAAAGCTTGAAAAATGTATAACTTGAGTTATATAGCTCCAAATTAGGTGAAATTTTTTGCTATGCTCCTTAAGACTAGATCTATCTGTTAAAATTATTACATGTCAAATTTGTGACACTTTTATATATAGATTTATTTAATTCTTGTAAATGCTGATTTCTTGAAAAATGCATAGTAAAGGGAATATAGATCAGAAAAATATGAAACTGGTTTTGTTGATCTAGTCATGTGATGCACATTCTATGAAAAATATATGTCACACATGTTCTATAGAAAAATATGGCTATCTAATTTGTGTGCATTTATTTGCTATTTCTTGTAAAATTGCTAGAGCCAAAAATATGAATAAAACATGTATGTGAAACTTTTTGTACCGTATTTGTAGACTATGTATATCATGGAAAAAATACTAAATCTGTTGTTTGATACTTTTCACAGTACAAAGTATTTTCATGCTCATTTATCTACCATAGCTTGTCATTTTGTGTAGGCTGTTTTACTTATCCAAATGCCATAAAAATTTTATGGTAGGCTACTTATAGTATGATAAAGCTACTGTAATTTTCTTAGATTTTTCTGAACAATAGAAATATATGTTGATGTTGTAGCCCTAGATTAAAGTGAATTAAAAATAGGATTCTTATTGCATGATTAGTTTATTTTGCATATTTTGGTGTATCTTTGAAGTATTTTGACTTGCTAGTATGACTTGGCATGTTAGTATAGTTATGGTGATGAAGTGTAGTAGCATTTGTGTTATGGCTATATGGACATATGGTAGTTAGCGGTAGCTAACAGGGGTTAGTAGTAGAAGAGAATACAGTAGATGATATGCACTTGCGGTACATGTTCTTGGTTGATGTTGACTACCTAGTAGAAGAATTTACATCTATCCGATAAATAAAGCTAAGCATGTTTATCTACATTGCATGAAATCACGATCATCATATACCATCTCATCTGATACACCACTTGTATAATCACTTACACCTATGCATCATAATAGGATCGTAGGAGGAATCGGTAACAGCCGAGCCGGTAGCAATCGAGAAAGTCCCGCAAGAAGAGTCCGCACAGGAGGTGCAGGCCGAAGAGGACGTTGTTGACGAACTGCAAGAGTGTCCAGACCACCGTCCGAGTTCGTTTGAGCGAGGCAAGTCTCGGAGCATTCTAAGTCTCCTACTTTATAAAAACTATCAATTATATATGAGTTTTATATATTGTTGCATTAAGTTATAGGAGTTGAGTGAAACCGTTGATGCATCTAATATTATCCTTGTCTACATTGTTATATCCTGATATCCTGTTAGGTTTAGGATCGAATAACTGCTTAGCCTTGATTAGACCGGTAGCGATCGGTGATTTCCTGTCACCTGCACTTATAGGTGGTTACTGGAATACTTTAGCTGTGGAATGGATGATATCTTAGAAATGAGCAAGTGTTGATGGATAATTAGAGATCGGACGGAATAATTGGAGGCAACCAGACAGGGTTCTAGGGTACTTGTAGTTTTCCGCCTGTGTCGATTAAGGACCGATCATTGCTCGTCCCTCTTGCCATGTTGAACGTATGCCTCACATTTAGCTAGCCGAATAACGTATCTTTCGACCGCGAAGCTCGTGACACTATTTGGACCGGGATAAACTCGGGCTGGCAGACTGGTGCTAAAGGGGGTATGACAGGGACACGAAGAGTGAGCCCAAGGGCAGGCTAGGTCCTGATTCCTGGCAGTCGGGAGGCCCCTAGGTATTGCGTTCCATGATTGTTATCCCGTGACGTTTACCTGAACGGTGTTATTGGTGATCTGTAGCTCACTTGATCGGTGAGTGTGGTTTGTGTGAGGAATAAATCACTAGCTGGTTAGAAATGGATTCGAATCGTCATCGCTCCTGGATAGTGAGCACTTGACTCGAATTACGACATCGTAGTAATGATGATGGAACACTGATAATTATATGGATGATGTTGAAAATGCTAAATCAAAGTTGGTAACTGGATGTTATTGGTTAATCAAGTGATTACTATAGGATAGATCACCATCACTTTATTTTAGTTTAAGACGGGTAAGTCTAGCTGAGTACTTTCTCATACTCAGGACGTTGTTCCTATTGTTGTTGCAGATGGTCAGATGTACTACGGTTATTGCATCAACTGCATGTACCCTGCGATGGGCAACAACTAGGACCAAGGGTATGGTCGCTCCGTATGTCTTACCTGATGCTTTTGTTGAACATGACTATCTCCTGGCATTATATCTAAACTAAACGTGTGTGTGGTTTTAAAACTATTTGCTTCCGCTACTTTATTATGAACTTGGTTTGTAATAACTTTATGTTTTAAACTCCGATGTGTTTCAATGTTGTTGCGAACTTTATGTAATATGTGACTGTGGCTGCTAAACTTGTATGATCTTGGTTTATATGTTGGTTGGTTTGAAATCCGTCGTGGTTTTATGGACTACCGGGTTATACGGGCTTAAGTTTGTTAAACTATCTGCTTATGCGAGTGATTTCTTACTTAATTTCATATAATTGGTCGGTTCTGTTACAACTCACTCGCGATCACGGCTCGCCCACATGCCGTCACGCCACGTCTGCCCCATGCGCTACACCATCACCCATCTGAGCCCACATCACGCTCGCGCCGCCGCATCCCACATTGGAGCAAGGGGTCGGAAAAAGGAGGCGGCCAGATGCAGCCCCTTTGCACGTGAAGGGTAAGCCTATGAAAGAAAAATAAATATAGAGGGTTTCTACAAATATAAACATAAAATGAAAATGTATAGACTCTTCATGCACAACTGATCAAGATTTTGGACCCAAATACCAAATCGATACACTCTCACAAGTTAATAGACCATCCATGCATTTTACTCTAAAAACAATGCTCCTACTAATCACTCACAATACGGACGCCTAAGGAAAGATCTTAGAAGACGGCAACGAGTATAGTTAAGTACCACTAGTAGAGTGTATATTTCACGTTGGCCTGTGTCTTGTCTCTGTCTATGCATTAGTTTTTTCCATTGTCTTTGTCTTCGTTGTACGCTTTTGTATCATCACAAAACACAAAGTATATAGCTATCTGAGTTGTTGTAGTACAGTACTGACATTTGCAACTAAACTACTTTTTTTTTTGAAGGAGTAACTAAACCATTTGATGTCCATAGTACAAAAACAGGGCTAGGCTATGGCCCCCTTTTAAAATAGTAAGCTAGTTTTCACATACCCCATACCCAACCAACACCGTATCTACTCCCTCTGCTTTTAATATATGACACTATTGACTTCTTCTCAAACTTTGGCCCATACATTTCTACCCAGTTATTTAGTTTAAGTGAAAAGAGTACCAAAAGGTACTTTTAAGCATGTCTTGTATGTTTGTTTATTTGCACAAATATTTATAAAAAAGATGAACCAAAATTACGTCACAACTCGATAAAAATCACAAGAATCTACATTATTGGTGCTAGTCCATCATCCCGTGTTGTCAGACAGGCTAGAGGTTTAGGAGACAAGCATTAGTTATTGACTAATACATCTGACTAATAAAAATAGTTAATATTAACTTGCTTGTTTTTCTCTTTGTTCATTTTTAACACAATAGATATAATAGATACTCTGTTTTCTTGATCCAATAGTAACTTATCGATTAGTAATGTTCTATATATTCTTTTCATTTATATCATAGTTTTTTCCTTTACACTACACCTGTGTGCATTTTCACTATGCATCTGGTAAAAACCTTAGCTTACTACGATGACTCTTGTTGCAACACATATATTATGACGTCCTGAATGTAAATTTTGATTTTTTTATTTTAATCTTATTGATTGTTACTGATTTTTTATCTCCTAGTTTAGTTGAAACTCTAGTATATCTTTTTATCAAATCTCATTTTATATGTTTTAAAGTTAAGGATTTTAGGTCGCATACTACACAAGTACTATCATGGCACAAAATAGTCATTTTAAATCTGCACCATGCCTCTTAAGATTAGTGGTAGAGTTTGAAGTGACATCTAGGATGGAAGAACAATGCTAACCTTAATATGATATTAATATTTAAGCCTTATAATGATTGTTTACTCCAAAGATTATACTAACCTTCCCCACTTCTCAATATGTTTGAATTTTCTAATCAAGAAATTATATTTGTAGTAATGATTACACTATCTCAAACATTAGTTAAAATGTAAATATATATATAAAGTAACAACTTATATAAATAATATGTCATGGTTATTAATATAATTTTAAATAGTTTGTTAGTATCATTAGTATATGAGTTGTTAAACAAATATTTTTCATGCTTGTTGAAACAAAACATATATGTTTATAACTCATGCTTGCATGTGTACTTGATCTGTATTATAGTACAACATGTATTTTTACTTTAAAAAATTAAATATATTAATATTAATAATAGAAGGGGGTAGTGTAGAAACATACATATGATTTATAGTTATTTAAACATTTTTGGAATAGAAGATGTTGATAGTTGAGATGTAAATTTGAGAGGATACTTTACTTGTTTTAATAATAATAGAAGTGGTAACTTAGGTGCAGATTTAAGGCGCTATATCTTTCATAATAATAGGTGGGTAATTACATACAAATGTAGATTTACTTTAGATCATATTTCTTAATGGCACAAGTTGATAATTTAAATATAGATTTGTGGGCTAATGTTGTTTTACACAATCATAAAGGTGGAAAATTATTTAGAAAACATAATAGATCTGGTGGTTATTATTACGACTTTACTTTATTATCAATGGTGATTAGAGTCTACCAAATTGATAGCTAGATCTTTCTATTTTTTGTGCTGTAGTAAGCGATGATTTCTTGGTGTTGCAATTAGTGATGATTTCTCATGTTGATATTAGATGTCTCATCTTCTTTATTTTGATGTTGTAGTAACTGTTGTTAGATGTTGCACTTTGTTGACTTCCATGTTGCAACAAACATATTGAGATGTTTCAATAGATTAATTCTCATGTTGCAACAGCAAAACTGAGATGTTTCACTATGATGATGTTTGATGTTGCAGTAACCGGTGATTTTGTCTATTGATTAAGGATGCCTCATCTCCTTTATTTTGATATGCAGTAACTGAATGTTTGATGTTGCACTTTATTGATTTCCTATATTGCAGTAATGGACTGAGATGTTTTAATAGATTATTTCTCATGTTGCAGCAACAAAACTGAAATGTTCCACTACATGATGTTTGGTGTCAATAACCAATGATTTCTCATGTGATTTGAGAGGTTTCATCTCTTTTTTTATTTGTTAAAGTAATTGATTATATGATGATGCATGTCATTTATTTAAAATTTGCAAAAGATTTT